>APFE030388697.1:37007-60098 GCA_000404065.3 Pinus taeda | reverse complement strand
ATTTTCTTTTTCCACTTAGAATGTCTAGATGGAATATGAGATGCTACCATTCATTTCGTCTAAACACTAAAAACAAAATCCAAGACAAACATAAAGCACTTTCATTCACTAAAGGAAACCAAATGAAAAACAAGTTCAAGAAAGCAAAACGAAGTCTTTCAAAAAGTTTTCTTCAAAGCAACAACAAAAAAGTCTTTTCAAAAATGCTCTCAACAAAACTGAAACTTTGTGATTGAAACAATAAGCAACAAACACTTTTGCAAGTTGACACCACACAATGGATGAAAGCTCAACAAAAACAAATGTGTTTAAAGATGCTCTTTAACAATCGAAAGCAGCAATGAAAGCTTTGGCAACAAAGACCAAAAAGATCAAAAAGACAATTTCAAGAAAGTATCAATCGACGACTTTCATGAAACAAAGAAGTGGATGGTCACAAAAAGCGGTTTTGTCAAGCAAACAAAAAGTCACCAAAAGCAAGATCCAACACAAAGATTGATACCAATCTTTCTGCCCTGATAAATCGGAGCAACCAAGATTCCAACAAGAAATCTTGTGTGCTTTTAGCAAAAAACAATGACGCTTGCAAAAACAAAACAAGACCAATACTCCTTACAATCAAAGAGAAATTGGAGTAAGACGCTTGCTGTAAAACAAACAACTGATACTGGAAAAATGACTGTTTCAAACTGAATCAAACCACCAGACAAACCTTCAGAGAGACAAAAATTTATAAGTCTTGAAAATTGCAAGATATACACGACTGTACTTATGTACAGATTACATGTATATGCGACTGTGCGTGAGGAAACCTGCGTATACGCGGGTTTACTTCAGGAAACAAGCGTACGTATGCTTCTGTAACTAAGGAAAACAACGTATATGAAAGATTTCAAGAAAAATAAAAAAACAAACTGAAGAAACTGGAAAAACTTATAATTCAAGAACAGACCAGACAGTAACAACAAACCAACAAGCAACTGAGCCCTGATTGGCTTGACAAACACCCAAACTAGGAATAACAAGAGTGTTGTCCCTAGCGAAGAGTCACCAATTCTGTTGAGGGAAATGCTCCCCTAGGGCTTTTGGGTGGAAACCCTAGCAGACTGAAAGTTGTCTAAACAGAGAAACACACATTCACACAACCATTATGCTATTATAAGAAAATTCTATAGTAAGAGGGGCGTACCTCAAGTCCTACGTTCGAGAAGTTCCTTAAGGGTCCAAACCCTTATTCAAGTCCCTTTCGCTCCTTTGTCCTACAAAACAACCAATTCCAAAGAATACAACAGTATATGGACAAAGACTTAGAAAGAAATCATCTTCATGTTATAAAAGAAGGTAGTTAGTTATGAACTTTAAAGAACCATTCACATATGAATTCAAACATGAACATCATAAACATAAAGAAGAAGCATATTAGGAACCAAGACGTGTTTCTTTATTATAGACAAATAGAATGTACAAAAGGAGTAATATCACCTAAGTAACCTTTCGGAGGCTCCAAGCAAAGCTTCCTTCCAGATCCGTCCAGCCTCAAGCCTTTAGCATATCTCCTTCCAAGAATCACTCCATGATGCCATAACTAGTGGATGAACATCAACACACAAGGACACAAGAGTTTCCTGTACAAATGGGGGAAGTGCAGAAGGCACAAGGGTCTTCAGACCTGGTCAGGGGAAAAATATCAGTATAATAACATTTCTCTCTCCTCTCTCCTCCCCTAGGCCTTCCCTTTGAGGTCTTTTTATATCTCTCCCAAAGTAGTTTTTTAGTTGGGAGTTGGTTGGGAATAGTTGGGCCACGGGCACTAACAGGTGATCAACAGGTAAAACCCGCGATCTCCGCCCAAAAATAAGGAGTTTTATATATTTTAAGTGTTTTAATACATATACGCGGGTTGGGTATATGCCTACCCGTGTATACACGCGTTTAACTTAGGAAAATGTCACGTACAAGGAATAAAATGTTGCTTTTTAAATTTTAGACTAGGTCTGGAAGGAGGGGTTGCCCTCGGCCATGAGTGCAGCATCACAAACCATAATAGTGAGATTTGGAGCTATAACACCAAGACCTAGATTAATATTTGTGGTTTAAGATCAGTTCCAATATTTACTATTTCAAACCTCAATGTGAAACTTTAAAGTTTTGAGTTAGTTGGTTTCTTGAATCTATCTTTAAGATCATACAAATCTTCAATCTTGAATATAGATTTAGGTATAGGATTTTCATTTGTTTTTTGTTTACGCTAATTATCATGTTGGTATTCATTTATTATCTGGTCATTATATGAGCCTTTGGATGTTAAGAAGTTTATGATGTTCATATCGTCATTAAAAACTCACCAATTGGTGATATTATCAAGAATAGAAGGTCTAAAAATTAACTTTATAGAAAATCAGTCAGGACTATAATCTTCTGGTGGTATGAGTTTGGATGCAATGCTAGCCAAAATATCAACACTTGCATTCTGAAGTCTTGGAATTGGAGAAATATTAAATGCTAAGAAATGTGAGGTAAGGTCGTGGACTAATGATTGATAATTCTTTAAAATTCCATAAAGGTAGTGAATAATGTCCCTTACCCATTTAATCACGATTTCAGAGTCTCCAAAGACTTGGAGGTATTTGATATTAAGGCCTATGGCTTTGTACAATCCTTGAATTAATGCCTCATACTCAGCAATGTTATTCGTGCATTCAAATTCAAGTCTACATGTCAACATACTTTTCTCTCCTTCAGGGCTAACTAATATGAAAGTTGCCCCTACTCCATCATTAGATTTAGATCCATCAAAAAATAATTTCCAAAAAAAAGAATTAACTACAGGTTTATCTACAAAATTGATACATCTAGAAGAATCTATTTGCGAAGAATTTTCGATCTGTGATGTAACAAAATTCTCTAGAAAAGGTGAAGTTTGTGCATTAAAATTTACCAAAAGTAATTCAACTGGATAATTTCCAATGATATTATTGTTGTATGTGACGGGCTCATTTTATCCTTCCAGTTCAGTCACAAGATACTTTAAATGCTTCTCATGATCGACCCTTATTTTATTTGACTTACCATTGTAAGGAAGCCACATATGAGACTAGTCTATTGCGAAATAGTCATGAAGATTTTCAGACCAATCTCTGATGAGGATCAAGCCGTAAAATTCAGGAATATCAGCGACTAGTATGTCAATTACTTGACTTACTCTAGGATTTTATGAGAGCTTGATGGTAACTGAATTAATTTCTCCTATGACTTTGACTTGTGTTTGATCTAATTGTACAATGTGAACAACAGATTTTTGGAGTAAAACATTTAATTTCGCGCACACTGTTTTTGGCATAATGTTGGATGAAGCCCCAAAATAAACTAAAAAATTGTGCAAATTCTTATTAAAAATTTCAAAATTCAAAAGAAAAAGAGTATGAGAATTAGATCTACCACCAATTAAAACAACATCAGTTGATTTAAATTTATCCGATGAAGTATTGGGAGGTTTACCCATCCCTTGAGCAGCTTGAGAAATTACAGCAGCGGGAAGAGAAGAAGTGGGAACTACATTTAATTCCTTGAGCAATAGCTTCTGTTGATGTTTCATCTTGATAAGCTCATATAGTTTAATATTAGCTCTGGTCTTCTTCATGTTTTCGACTATGTTGTATTCCATATCATCAGAAATTAACAAGGTTCTGGCTGAAGGTGATGAATTAGATTGAGGAGGGGATGTCTCAGTAGACATGGGAGAAGATTTCTTACCTATTGCTTTTACTTTGACAGTAGGAGCCTATTGTTTTTGTTTCTGACTTGGCTATGGAAAATAAATAGTGCTCTTGCTTCTAGTGGTGACAGGTAAAGATTCTTCTTCTTCTTCGTTGTCTAACAAAGGAAGAATGAAATCCCACATTCAATGTACTTCAACTAGCTCTTCATCATCAGTTTGTTCATCAGCTATTGATACCTCTTGTTCTTCCAATTTTGATTCAACATTTGATATTGTATTTGGAGGTTTAGGATCAGATATGGGATTTCTTTTAAAAGGTCTAAAGGGTTTTCTAAAAGAAGTTTTAGCTACTTACTTCTTTATCTCAACCAATTCATTGGACATGGTTTTATGTACTTTTTGCAGACCTTCAAGATTGAAAGGATATTTAGGTGTTTTCTTCTTGGATTTGTCTTTGAATGTGACCTTTTTGGATTTTCTTTCTTCTAATGCATTTTTCTTCTCTAAGGCTAAACTTTGTTTCTCTACAGCTATAACATCTTTCTTGTTTTCATCCAAGGTTGGCTTGGCAGCTCTATCAACAAAAATAGCTGTATTTGAAGGGAGAGTAGAAATGTACCATTCATTACGTACTTTTAAGTTGGAGAGATCATTAAGAAGAGTAGTTGTTGAGCGGTCATCTCCAAAATTGGATAGGAACTGTTCTTGGAACATGTTGCAATTACCAATGGAACAAGATGGTAATGAAAAATACCAAGATCCTACTTATCCTTCAAAAGTATAAGGGAATAGTCTTACGGCAACATCTTCTTCTAAAAATCCATTTAGATTTATAGATAACATGAAGTTGTTTATATGTTCCTTGGTAGGAAGACCATCATCAGGATTGAATTTTGGCAACCAGTGTTCTGGATGGGCATGTAATGGATGTAATGGTCCTACCATTTGAACGACTCCTGGATTTTTCCATGGTCTTTGAGCCATTATGGGTATCTGTGTGGAAGAATATGCACTAGTAGTAGAAGGTGATTGGGTGGAGGAAGATTGTGCTCCTGTACTGGTGTAAATAACTATTTAAGATGGTGAAGTGGATGATTGGATAGAGTGAGTTTGTGACGAAGATGGTGGATTAAATGAGGGAGTTTGTGGTGATGTTGAAAGAATCTCACTATGACTTTCAGACTCAAATTTCTTAGTTTTCCTTTGAAGAGAAGGTAGAGGAAATTCAAATGGAGGTATTCCAAATTTTTCACTCTGTTATCTGGTTAGTCTTTGAGAGGAAGGAAAATATGACGAAATGTTAGCATGAGATAATTAAGATTCTTCTTGAGATAGAGAAATCCCGTATAGTTTATGAATTAAATATTGTACTTTAGGAGTTTCTGTAGAGGAAGGTTGATCTGATTTATTTGGGGAAACACTAGTGTATTGTAAATATTTTTCACAACTTCACGTTTGGGATTTGGATATCTAGAATGTGACCGGGAAGTTGGAGGTGATGGTGAGGGATTTTTACTCTTGGAATGGATTTCTGATTTAGATTTACTTTCCATTCACAACCCCAAGCCTCCTTCTAGTGCCAAAATGTTGAAGCCTCGCAATTCGCTACAACAACATGGGGGATAACCACCCAGTCATGGACCTGAATACCATCCCTTGTCTGTTTGGGTTGGTGGCTTCACCTGGGTTTATGGGACTAGTTTCTCAGTATTTGAAAAAGATGGTAGGATGGGGTATGTGTTTGATTATCAAATTTGATTTGGTAGATGAGGGTGGTTTCAAAAACAAAATCAAACTATCTATATTTACTATTTACCCGGGCTTAAATCAATATTTGTGTAATCTAGATAAATGACTACCTTGAATGATAATGAATATTATTCATACAAGATGTATAAAACATTCATAAAATAACTATTTTTATTAAATAGTTAATCGAAATGTTTGACTGTAAAATGTATCGTATCAAATATCTAACAGAATTTTTCTTATCAAAATTAAAAAGGATGGCAGCTCATCTATAATTCAAAAGTGAAGGAATAACAAGTTGTATAAAAATATAATTGAAAATCAATGTACATATAAAAGAAACAACTTAATGAGTCATAAAATAATCACTACACAATGATAAACATACCTAATGTGAGATGATTGATCCATAGACAATAAGGCTGAAAACCATGCGTTTTCTCCAAGATTGATGACAGAAAAAATAGAATTGCATTTCTTAACAAGATTTCACAAGTAAACTTTCATGGACTAGATCTTCAAAAATTAAAGAAAAACTTTAAGAAGTACAACAGTGTATTTTTTCTAAAGAGTCTCAAATAAAATTGTCAGACCCCTTTCTAAATACATGAAAGGGGTTTAAATATAAAAAAAATATTACAAAAATAGCCTAGCACTAAATTCTGAGTGAAACGACTCTCCTTCAAATCAGTGCTGAAAATGCAAAACTAAAATTGACTTAAAACTTAAAAACATGATCATGATTGGTGTTGTCTCCTCATTTGCCTCCGCTTCTCATAGATATTCATCATAATTTGAACTCTTGGAGGTTGCCTAATGCGTATCTTTACTTGTCCCGCATAAATTGTATCTGATAGAGATGGTATCATTTGGATAATTGAATTGGTTAAGCATCGTAGGGCCATCAATTGACTATGCGGTTTTACCAAATATGAGCAATAAGCATCCCAATTCAAATTCAACAATTGTATGATCCGTTGTTCTTTTGTTGCAATACTTTCACGCCAAATTAACTATAAATCATCAATCTCAGGTAGATTTTTTGGCGAACATCTTTGAATAAAACTTGCATACCAAGGATTATCATTAATAGTTTCTATTATATTGTTTGATGTTTCGCTTGCACTTAAAACTTCCCTTTCAGCCCATTTTATTTAGATTTCCCAATCAATGAAGAGAATTTCCTTACGATATTCTTTGACCTTTGGCAATTTTGTTGTCTTTCCCTTTGAATTATCTTTTCATGTGATCAAATTTGAAATTTTCTCATCTAGTTCTTCAAAATTGATTTTAGTGTCATTGAATTGACCCACTAATGTATCAACTTCTTGGCACAATGGACTAATCTCTATTAAGTGCTTACAAAAGATTGATTGACATTTCTTTGATAGAAACAAATTGATTTCGAAAGCTTCTTTGATGAATTCATCCACTTTTGGGGAATCCTTTATTTGATCTACAGTAAATCACAGCTACGCGGTTTCATTATCTTTAGCATATATTTCTGCTTGGCTTTGAAGTCTTAGGATGTCAAAACTCTGTTGCATTTGTTCAAGCCATGATTTAATCTATTCCTATGTATTCTCCTTTTCTTTTGTGATTTGATCTTCAAGCTTCTTTATTCTTTCCTCTTTTTCTTTGATGAAATTTCTTACTTCTTCTGCTTTGTCAATTGTTGCAGAAGCATAAGCTCATGCAAAATGAGATAATTTGGTCACTTTTTTAGATGGATCTAGAGGTGTATCCTTCTAAACAACATCCATTGGTTCATTTCCTGGCAGGCTAATAGCGACATGGTCAATTTTTCTCTTTTTCCTTTTCCTCTTCATTATTTCTCGATGTTTGGGACTGTAAAAAGTATCTAAAGGAGAATTTTCCTCCTCTTTCAAAACAATTTCTGAAGAAGGAAAATCAGGAATTACTTCGACATCCTCTGAAGTAGCGAGAGACTTTTTTGAATATTTCTTGGGATGTTTTGGTGTTTCAGGCAAAGTGTGTGCTTGACCCATACTACCTTGTGATTCATCGATGATTTTTTCAAACTGTCCCCATTCTTTCTGCATTTGGTCTTACTCAAGTCCTTTCTCAGTACTCTCATTGTTGGAAGGTTTGTCTATGTCTTTCTCTATAACACACTCTTTTTGTGATTTAGCATCATTAGATGCTTTATTTGCATCCTCTTTTGAGACATTAATAGACAACCCTTCTTCCTGAGACTCTTTCGGGTTTATTTTTTTAAAAGGACATGTGTTAACCTTTGATGTCTACTCTCCTTAAATTTTGCTAGTTCAGTCGGATCAAGTTGGATGGAAGCTAAACTATGTACCTATGAAAATTGTTTAGTTGCTTCAAAAATATCTTCAAAATGATCATCCTCATGAATAAATGCCTTAACGTTAATAACCAAGGTAAAATCATACACAACCTTTATAGGGTCATATTTCATTTCTAAAAAATCAACAAGATTCAAACTGTGAATGTGTTTGACTTCGACTTGTGCATATATGAAGTCATTTAAGCAATAAACACCATATAAAAGTGGAAAAGTGGGCCAGGTAGATTTTTTAGACTCTGAGAGATCTAGTTATTTCTTTGGTAACTATTTGGTATGCAATTTCTATGGCTAACAATTTATCAGGGGCATACCACGAAAGTACATGTGGTGGAGTGGTGCTTCAAAAAACTCTGATATATGTGAATAATTCATCTCCAAACCATCTCACCATAGGTTGAATATCAGCCTTGGCTTCTTCTAATAACCTTGGGGCTTTCTTGTCAAAGACAACCTAATAAATAGGGAGCATAACTCCCTGACAAATCTCATAGAAATGTTCATTGAAACAAGATTTCCAAAGAGCTTTATGATACACATGGATTGGAATGGGATCCTGGGGAGTCCACTTCCATCCCATAATTGGAAAAGGAAAAACGAAACATACAACATCCATGACATAGGCAGACATATAAAATGGAGGAATTGTTCTTGTAGTAACATAACAATTCCTTCTATATTCTATGATATGGCGCGGTAACTCATTTGAAAAAATTGTGGCCCAATCCATGACTATAGATTTAGAAGAGGCATCAATGAGAGGCACCCATTCCACTGAAAACTTGGTATCATCTGCGTACCGAAATAACCTACATAGCATTGTGACATTGTATAAATAAGGAGTAGTGAGAGAGGCTATTGAATACATACCAGTTCTATCCATCTTTTGCTTGCTCGGATTTACCCTCCATTGTTTTATAACTTCAAAGGGTTCTTCATTTTCAATAACAAATTTCTCCACAAATGATTTATCATACAATTTGTGTAGCGGAGGTAGATTTTACATTCTTATGATATCCTTTGGTTTAAAGGAGCCAATGACCACTTTCCTTGCGGTCACGAATTCTTTGTCTTCAATATTCACATTTCTAATAATTCATTTGATCATATCAACATAGGGTAATAATTTTGGTCTAGTTTCTACCTTATGCAAGACAAGGTATGCAACTTTAGGATAAGAAGTGTTGGAAGATTTCATATCATCTATCACGACTTCCTTTTGTATTTCCTTCTCGAATAGGCCATAAACATTTTCCCAGGAGCTGGTACCGCACTCTAGTATACAAGTTGTATCAAAAAACAAAGGTGATGATTCCATTACATCTTCAACCATGGAACACACCCTTATTCATCTTGATCATTCAGGTGAGTAATCGAGTCTCTGTTACAGTCCTTCCACCACAAAGAAGATGAGAGTGATATTGCAGAGAATGAGAAATAGGAGTATAACAACATGAGAATATGAAAACCTTATTAATTAATGAAATTGAAACACTTAAATGCATCTATAATGGTGAGAATACATTGAATTTATTAAGTCGCGGAATCATAAATATCCATAATTTGAAACGATATTTGCGTACGATTAAAGATTAAATCAGATTATGCTAACGATATTTTCTAAGTAGGTCATTAAAAGTTGTTAATGTACCACCCTTAATATGTGAAATATAACTTTAATGACATGTCAGTGGGTCTGTATTTCATCGCAAATATGTTATTTGCAATGTCACACGATATGTTTGATTGCTAGTTTTGTGATTTTGTGATTTGCGACATTGCAATACGACAGATGTAAACATATTTCGATATTACAATTAATTCACTTGTTGGGTCCATCGTGATATCGCAATACATAAAGGAAGGTTTAACATGTTTTATTTCTTTTTGTGATGTGAAAATTCTGACATGATTTGACTAGAAAGGAATATTCTTAGATTCTGTGCATATCGAAAATCGGTGATGATTCAATTGGTAACATTAACTACTGCACACAAGAATTTTGCGAAATGTGAAATGCGATATAATATTTGGAGCAGGGTTCTTGGATTTTTGTTTAGATTTTAATGAATTGAAAATTAAGTTATTTCCTAAAGGGTCCCTATTTGTTATCTAAAGGATTCTAACAAATGGGGGTTTTTGTACATCACAACATAACACAAAGCCAAAAAAGGGGGAGATCAAATGACCCTTGACATTGAATAAAATCATAAAAGCACGGCATCAACTCAAGAACCCTCTATGTGAGGATTTCTAGCTGATTTATTTCAAAGAGTGTGGCTTGCATGTAAGGTTGAGAAACCACTAGAAGCTTGTGGATTGATGAACCTATTGGAATGGGAAGAATCACTCAAGTGATTATGAGGGTTGATAAATCACCAATATTGTCCTTGGTGTTGGAGCTCTGGTGCTTGACTCACTGAGGAACAACTTGAAGAAGTGATTTCCTTACCCATTGAAAACTTAACCACTAGAGAACCTTCCTTATAGTTGACTCTCTTCTCCTAAAATTGAGTTATAGTTTTATGATTGCGAAATGTTGGCATGACTATGAATATGCTTGGATAGTGTGAGTTATAATGGAAATAGCTAGTGGATGAAGGAAACATGGCCTTGTGACATCCCATTTAAAATATTTTGGTTGGATTGAAAGCACTAAGAAGCACCCCGCCTCAAGCTTTGTAATCCACTTGAGGGTGATATTTGCAAGTAAGGCTTGGCTGCAACTCTCTATGGTTAGATGGAGATTTGTAGTCCCAATCTCAGTTGACAGACCCTCCAATTGATAAGATAAGTCATTTTTCTAGCTCTTGTAATTTGTCTGAAATATGTTCACTATGTTGGATATAGGCCTATTACGCAAAAATTTTATTATTTAAAACAAAGGTGAATTCCCTAGATCTAGTGGCCTAATATAGAAAAACAAAAGTCAAAGAGATTCAAGTTCCCCTTAGAGAAATTAGAGAATTGGAAAAAAATCTACCCAGAATCTTAAGAAAGCCTTCCTTTCCTCCTTTCTTGTAAGCTCCAACTCTAGCTCCAAGCACTATAATCAGAACCTACACACACTACTAAAACAAGAAAAGGATCCAAAACATACAATCTAGCATAATCTGAAATCACTATTCAACAAATCATCATGGAATTGAAATACATGAGTGCAAACATAACACAAAATATAGAAAAGCAAGATACTATTTGTATTGAAAAATATAGGAGATAGATTACAACCATAAATAGTAGTTGACTTTGTAGATGTCTCCCTAAGTTTACTTGTCCTTCCTTGTCACAAAGAATACCTTGACATCAAACCTAACACATGAATATGGTGACTCCTTTAAGATCAAAGCAAAAGCATGAGGGCACAATCAATCTCCGAAATCCAACCCAGACCTTATGGGACGCAGTAAATTTATAGAAGGAGTATGGTAGGTTAGGAACTCTTATCCAAATGCCAATATAGGCTTGAGATCCACTTATGATGGGAGGATTAGCTCAAGGGATAAGAGATGAGGTCTCCAAGATAGGATCAGATGGGATTTGAGCTCTTATCAATGGTAAATAGTTAAAACTACCTTGGAAGCTTCTAGAAGTTGGAAGCTTCAAAAATAAATTTTATTTTTCCTAAATTTCTAAAATTAGTGCACCTACAAAAGGGAGAAACATGTGCTAACAAATGCTTGTGCCCAAGTATGCAACATGCACTGAGCGTAGGTGGCTAAGCATGCAAGGTGTGTTGGGGCTAAAAGCAATGTTTTTGAGCTAATTTTCCCATAAACTCATAATTTTTGGATAAATGATGCTTAGGGATTTGTGAAGGGGTTATGGAAAAATATTCTAGAATGTTGATTTATCTAGTTTGTAGGCCTATTGTGTTGATGTGAGAAAATGGCTTGTAACAGATTCCCCCCTAAAGTATAAAGTAAAAAGTAATGGCTGAGGATTGAAGTGCTTTGTCTTTTGACAAGCCTGGATCAAGAACAACCGATCAAGATCATAAATTGTTAAAATGCATTTTCATCATGATATCATTGTTGAGGGAGGCATACCCATGCTCCGCATATAAGCCAATATTACATGAAATTTGACCAAGAAGTCTTGTCCACTAATGATAAAGTGTGAACCCATGTTTGGATAATCTTCTATATGATCATAACCATCATAATCTGTGATCTGGTATAAATCCTAAAAATGCAACCCATATGGATGGAACTAGATATGGGGTCTTCTATCTCATTCACCCGATCATTTGATAGTAGGAATCTAACCATGCGAATAAATGAGTTGATGTAAAAAATGGTAGACACCATATAATTACCGACCAATGATGTAAGCCATTAACAAATGCAAGAGAAACCACCAATAATGTTAATGGCTCTCAAGGTACCATAGTACCATCCATATGGTGTGAATGGGTGAGCTGAAGTAGAACACCACACAAAATCTTTCGATTGAAGAACAATGATGAAAAATTGTTGCTAAAAGTGAGGAAACGTTCCATTGATTTATGCAAGTCCCAAGGCACTCAAAGGAGTTTTTAATTCAACCTCCTAGATATTGTGTTGATGTCAACAGGAAGTGACTCACTGCAGGAGGGTCTTGATGTATCCCCATCAATAACACCAAACAAGATTCAATATTTGAGAAAGAATGATGCTGATGTAGAGATAGTTCAGGAACAATAGACATGAATAAAGGTTTAGGACTATCGTGGTAGATATCAACTGAGGGACTTCTCATGAACATACCAACGACACTTTATGGAGTTGGCAACATTGACTCAAAATCGATTATAAAGGCTTTTGATATGGTATGATTAACCAAAGTGGAAAGAAAATTTCCCAACCCAACAGTCACAAGGATGAAGTGAAAGAGTTTCATATTCAAGAGCGAATCACTACCATTAATAGGCCAAGTATCATGTTTTCCCAATTTCCACAACCAATTTTGGTCAGTACCTTTTTATTTTTTACAAGCATGGGGAGGATAACATATGCTTGATCTATAAGTTCATCCTTCGAATGAATCCTTATCATTATTTTTAACTCACCTTGAGAAGGAGTGGTTTGGTCCTATCATGTTAGATGAGTCCATTATTGTTCAATTATTTTACGAGTCCACCGAAGGTGTAACTTGACTCCTTTTTCATGTTTATAGAGTTTGAAAAAGAGGAAAAAAAGAAAACGCCAAAGCTTCCTTTTTGTAAAATTGTCTCTTGAGTCTAAAAAGGCAGAAAATGATACTCAGGAGAACCTCTTAGCCATGTTCAACTAAGGTATTCTATTTTTGTAAATAGTCTATCCCAATCTGGAAAACGGTTAAACTTAAACTTGGAAGATGTCTTTTCATTTACTTTAACGAGTTCAAAAAGACAAGTGCTCGACAATATTTTCATTATAGGGAGTCTAAAAAGAGTTGAAATATGACTCATCCTGGAGGAAAAAGTGGTATGAAGGGTAGAAACTAGTTCCGGTCATGATGGAACTACTCAAAACATGTAGAGGTCAAGACTCAAGAGGTTGGCTAATAAGACCACTCATCGCAATGGTTCCTCAGGAAAGGGTAAAAACTAAGTGAAACCATATGATCATACAAGTAGATGGTGATGATGGAATGAGAAAACCAAGGTTCATCTAGCATAAACATGCTGAAAAAAATGGAAATCACGAGAGGTAGGATGAAAATGGTTTCATTTTTATGCAAGCTTGAAACATGTGGAAATTATGCTTGAAAATACTGGAAGTTGGTTTCATCTTTTCAAAAGCTTGAAACATGAGAAAAAACATGCTTGAGAGTGGTTTCATTTTACACAATATTGAAACAAAGAAAAGCTATGCTTGAAATAAGTTTGCATGCCCCCAACATAATGACGCAATTTTAGGCACATGCCCCCCAAGATTCATTTAATTCACCTAAGTAGACTACTAGTTACTAACAGGTGGATGGAATGAAGGTTCATTTATGAGATCAAGTGAAAGGCTCGACTTGACATTTATGAGATCTAGTCAAAGTCTTAGATTGGAAGGGGACCTGTTTCATTTTTTAACGAGTTTGACACAGGAAAAGAACTATGCACATAAGTCCTTGTTTCATTTTTTAATGAGCCAAGAACAAGAAAAGGAGCTCTTCTATGACACCTTGTTTCATTATTTAAGGAGATTGACACAAGATAAGGAGCTGCGCTCTAAGAACCTTATTTCATTTTTTAAGGAGCTTGACACAAGAAAAGGAACTCTACTCGAGAAACCTTGTTTAATTTTTTAAGGAGTTTGACACAAGAAAAGGAACTCTGCTCCAAAAACCTTGTTTCATTTTTAAGGAGCTTGACACAATAAAAGGAACTCTACTACGAGATCTCTAGTTATATTAATCATGGCTCCCTAGATACCGTGGCTTCCAAGAAGATCTCATCAGGTGGGAGAAAAATGTTCTAGAAGGGATGCCTATCAAAGGATCCAAGGGAAAGATCAGGCTTTAGTGCTCCCAGCACATGATGCACTAGATCACCTACTAAATCATCAATAGACACAAGCATGGAACAAGGTTCCACATAATTTACCTATGGCGAGGGAGATGCCACTTGCATATAAGGACCATTTAGGGAATCTAGTTTATTGGGAGTCAAATTAGGACTAACAAACGAAATCTAGTCAATGGTCACGATTCTTTCTTCATGCAGGAAACACATCACATGAAAGAGTTTAGATACAAGAGATCCAATGTCATAAACATAATCACACCCAAGGAGTAAATTAAAATCCAAAGGGCCTTGGACTACCATCATATTGATATAGACATTATTTCCTCTAAAAGTAATAAGAAACAATATTTCCTCCCAAAGTAATAAGAAACTAAATATGGATCCCTAATGGTTGACTAGTTCCTCTATTAAAATCCAACATATTCCAGGTAATGGGCACAAGCTGTGGAGAACCTAAATATTTCCAAGCAGTTGAGGAAAAAATTCCAACAGATGTGCCTTCTTCTATGATTGTTCTAGGTAAGGCCAAAATATAAGGTTGTACTATGATCTGAAATGGAACGTAAGGAGGAATATGATATCCTGCCATTCGATTTAAATCAAAGGAAATGGCCATACTACTTGGAGGGGGTGCCGTCAGAATGGGATAACTACCCCCTTGTGTTATGGGAATGGGAGAACTACTCCCCTATGTTGTGGGAACGAGAGGATTTCCCCCATGTGCCGTGGGAAAGGGAGGATTCTCCCCTTGTGCCATTGGGATAGGAGGATTTCCCTCCAGTTCATTAGAACCTAAAGAAATGAGAAGAACCTAAGTGCTATGAGACTCACTCTCTATGGTAAATGTATGATCAATGAAAGGTGGATTCAAGTTAGCCATTTTCTCAACTAATGGGTGGTTGGGAATATTCTCATGGGATACACATTTAGAGAGAGTGTGATTGATTGGATTCATATTCTGATCAATCACTTCATCAACTAGTGGAGGATTGGGAGAAATATTTTGATAACCAACTAGAAGACGAGGTTGAGAAACTATAAGGTTTTCCAAGACTTTTGAGGCATCATCCATATAATGGCAGAGGTGAATAGAATTATTCCCTTCACATAAACTACATGGAAACTTAACTTTACTCTTTTTGACATGGACCTTACTATTTCTAGGTGGTGGTTTATCACCAACATGATCTCCAAAGGCTCATGAAAAAGGTTGGTTTGTGCTTGTGGACCAAACTTCCAATACCTTGGGAATATCATGACAATATCTAAGAAGTTGATCACCCTTACATAACTTGCAAGGGAATTTAACTTTATGGGGTTAATTGGAAGGTTTATCCATGCTAGTTGCATTGGTAGAAATGATTGCTTGGTTGCCCCCTACTTATTTTTCTTCTCCTTCTTCTTTTTCTTATTCTTTTTAGCTTCCTGGTTACTAGAATCAAGATTTTCACTATGTGGGGAGGAATAAAGGGATGAAGAAATATTAGGTGAAGAAGGCAAAGGGTCAACTTTAGGATCAATTTGAGGTTGGTGTTTTTCAGGTGGAGGACTACTTGGTTGAGAGGTAGTTTGGAAATTCAAAACCATAGGGGTCAAAAACAACAAAACTAGAATACTAATGGTAAATCTAGGAAGGGACAACATTGCCATATAAGGAGCACCAATATTTCCAAAACAAGGAAAAGGACTAGGATTCTCGTCAAAGGGGTTTCCTTAATCAGTAGACTTGGGAACTGTCACCATTAGTCTCAACCTAAAATCCACTAAGGAGTTGTTCCATGGTGAGGATGTTGTTCCGTGGTCAATTAATTGATTTTAGGAATTATTGACACAAAATAAGAAAATACAAAATGGGTAACTAGGAAAAAAGGATTACCAAGTCACTATGAACTACGATATACCACCTTAGTAAACCAAGGATTTACGTACATTTAGGAAATCTCCTCAAATGTTGTGTATGTTGTGTCACGAGTGACAAGGTGACCAACTTAGATTCTTAATGATGGATTGCATCATAGTGGCATTCCCATATACTTTTCATGTGTGGAGCACCATCCAATATACCCAAAGGTACATCGAGAACAATCCTATACCCTTATGTACGTGGAATGAGATATCACCCCCAAAATGTAACGTTGACAATGAACAACAACTGCTACGTATAAATATGCCAGAACACTTCTATGGCCTAGACCTCTATGTGTGTTGTTAATTTTCAAATGGTTAGGTTAATTGAGTGAATTTTAGAGAATTATGTTTCGATTTCAAGGCTCAAAAATCGATGTCACCTGAACACACCTATGATGCAACTAATATGACAAAAATAGATCTTTTCATTTTCCTTTTAACAATGAAAGACCTATCTAACTAGGGGAAGACTAATTCAATTAACAATGCAACAAACAAGTAACTCATCAATAGAGCTAGTCAACTTCACTATTCCAATCAAAATCAAAGTTGTATATGCAATGCAAGCAATTTTTTTTCTTTTCTTTTCTTTAATGTTTCGAATGCAAAGAAACATATGAATTCCACTTTATTGTCAATGAAAATAAACCACATAGACTTTAACTGTAATGTAAAAGTTACTTTTCAAATTCAATAATCAATCTATGCATAGAAACCCAAATTAACAATAAGAAATAAAGAACGAAAAAAATATTATAAAAAAGATGATGATACTTAGTGGTGATTAACAGTCATCACACAATTTACCCCCCCCCCCCCTCCCCCCTCGCAATTGAGGAGGAATTTGTTTTAAAAAAATGAAAGAAAAAACACACAATTGCACACAAGGGATTGGATTTACAGATACAATGACAAACTGAGAGACCTAAGAAAACATTTTGGGATAAAGAAAAACAAAGATAAATTCAAAGGAATGAAAATTTTTTCATTCTATAGGAATTAGCGTAGGTGTAGAACAGACACCAATGCACTGCAATGCAAGCACAAATAAGGACCAAGTGCACTGAAGCACTTTGTCTTAGAATGGAGAGTGTGTTGGGGCTAATTTAGTCAAAAGACAACATAATAAACCTAACCAAGCTCAAACATATGTTTTCTTAAGATAAATCAATATCTGAAATAAGCTATTTCAGGTCCCTTTGAGAGGTGAAAAGGTGCTAAGGTCAAGGAAACCGCTAATGGAAAATATTTCTCCCTAGTGCAATCGCCAATTTGTTATGCATAATTTTCACAATTGCAGACAATGGTGAATTCCATAGATCTAGTGGCCTGATCTAGAACAATAGAATAAAAAGTGATTCAAGTTCCCCTAGAGAAATTAGAGAATGGGAAAGAATCCTACTAGAATATAAAGAATGCCTTCCTTTCTTCCTTGCTTGTAAACTCCAACTCTAGCTCCAAGCACTATAATAAGAATTGGCACACACAACTAAAACAAGCAAAGGATCCAAATCATATATGAATCATAATCTAAAATCTCTATTCAATAAATCATCATGTTATTTGAATACATGAGTGTGAACATAAAACAACAAATATAGGAAAACAAGGTACTCTTTGTATTAACAAATTTACGAGAGAGTTCACAACCATAAATAGTAGTTGACTCTGTATACTTGTCTCCCTAAATTGACTTGTCCTTCCTTGTCAAAAATCACACTTTGACATCAAAACTAATGCATGAATATGGTGACTCCTTTAAACTCAAATAGGAAACATGAAGGCACAATTAATCTCCAAAAGCCAGCCCAGAACTTATGGGAGGCAATAAATTTATAGGGGAGTATGGTAGTTTGGGAATTCGTATTCAATTATCAATCTAGGCTTGAGATCCACTTATGATGGGAGGTGTAGGAAATTATATCACTAATGAGAGGGGGGGGGAGGGGGGAAGAAGGGGGTAAAGTAGTGATTCCCTTTATATAAATTTAAAATCCTTTTACCACAATATCAAATAGTCATGCACATTCACAACATTAGCTTAATTGAATATGAAAGAAACAATAAACTGAAAACATAAAAACCATGAGAAAGAATCAACACAAATAAACACACATGAAGACACACGTATTTTTGGTGGAAACCCTTTCGGGAGAAAACCACTCTGCTGCTACTGCACTTCTCAATTATTTTATTATTTTGCTGAACAAATTGTACATGGATTAGCTTACACCCATAAGGCAAAAGACTCGGCTTATTTCATGGTATGTTGGCCTTTTCAGATAGGAAATTTGTTTCTCTCACGAATCTATGAAATATCTATCCGTTGGAAGCTCCCACAACCAACAATTCTTTCCTAACTACCATTGGACTACCCAACCCCTATTGGATGGAGAAATATGTTCCTTCTACTAAATCCACTGAATCACTGTATATGATGAAGCCTCCATGCCTTCAATTCCTCCATGTGAACCATGTTTCATATATTTTTAGACTGGGTTCTCAATCTGCTCAACATGAGCAACCCAACAACACCATCATTCTGCAACACAAACTATGAATTAAAAACCCTTCTTAGAGAGGGTTGTTTCTTCTTTATACTCACAACAATATATGCTCTCTAACATACCACAAACTGTGAATTCTCCTCCACTCTAAAACACATAAAATATGAATTTTTTCATCTCAAATCATCTCTGAATTATACATACAAAATTATATATATCTCTATGATACTGTGTGAATAGCTATAGTAATATCTACTCACTCACAATGCCCAAATGGCATACCCTCACATTCTCAATGAAACCAACTAAATAGACTCAAAGCCTTCCTCTGTTGATCAATTTTCTATGTTAAGTAAGTTAGTAAATGCTACAAGTTATGAACTACTCAACAATTCTTTTAGATGCTTCAGATTTGGTTGAGATAGGCTTCTTGACCAAATCAAACCACTTGCTCCACTAGCCTTTTGATATATTCAACCTTGATCAACTTCTAGAGGCTCCATTACCTTTTCCGACCATATGCCTAAAAGTTATGATCAAGAACATTGCCATAATACAAAAATTAGTTGAAATACGCGAGGAATCCAAAGAAAAACTTGTGAAAAGGCCTGATTTCATGCACAAATACACAAACTCAAGTAGATCTCCGTAGTTTCTCCCATAGGCCTTCCTTCCAATGACTTTAAAGCTTCAGTTAAGAAAAATATCAACTAGGGTCGAGGATGGACAAAAACATCTTTCTCATTAGGGGATTTTTGAGGTCTAAAATGGGCATCCTAAGAAAAATGTACAACCAAAATAAATTTTATAAGAACCAATAGGATTCAAGATGATAATTTCAACCATGGGGTATGATTCACCATTTTTGGAGTAAAAAAGTACAAAGATTAAAAAATAATAAAATAATAAAACTACTTTTTCAACTCGTATTTTTAGCTTATCTCCTTAATTTTTTACTCAAATTTCAAGTGGGAGTACAAGTTACATATTCAAATTTAGCACTACTCAAAGTAATTATATCTTTCTTTATGATTTTCCATGAGACCATGTAAGACCCTAAGGTGAAGCATCCACCTATTATGCTTCTTCCACCTTTCACATTTCCACCCGAATCTAAATTTGTATATCCCATGTGTTGGATTTCATTACCAGTATACCAGAGGTAGTGATGTATCGTTCCATGCAAATATCTTAGAATATGCTTGGCTGCAATCTAATCATCATATTTTGGCTCCATCTAAAATTGACTGAGGACATTCAATGCAAAAAAAATTATAGTCTCATTTTTATCAGATACATCAAGGGCTCAATCATTTGTCTATAGCAAGTAGGATCCATTGGACTAGACTTTGAAATCCCTAAGTTCTTTAAATTTATACTCATATGAGTCATCATAGGTTTACTCTCCATCATGCCAAACTTCTGAAGTATCTTGATCACATATTTACCTTGACCAAGATATATCTCATCTAGCTTTTGATTCAACCTGGTTGCTTGGGTTATAGGTGAGTTGGTTATGCATGTGTATGTGTGGCTAAAGGTGGCTTGTGTATGGATGATGTGTAGATGGTCCTTAGCATGCCTACTAGCTTGTATATGTGATGATATTCTTGATCATGTTGTTGCATAAAGGTGTTGGTGGCTGCTACAAGAGTTAGAGTTGCAGAGCCTTGCTAATTAGGTCTCCATGTCTCGGTTAGGTCTCCCATGTTGATGATGTTATGCATTGGGCTTGGAGGGGATATACAAGCATTAGTGAATGCTTAAAAATGTTATATAGGTGCTGGAGGATGCCTGACATGTTCTGGAGATGCATATTGATGGCAGAGTTGTTGTGGAGCAGTTTGATGGTTGAGGTGTTACTAGGGTTGTTGGTTGGCATCCAAGTCAACCTAGTTTGCCTCATGATGATGATATTGATGTGGAAATGATTTGGTAAAGTGTTGCAAAGGTGTCAATTACTTCCAAAGGTCCTACAAAGGCTTGCAAAGATATAGAAGAAGTTTGGGTAGGTTCTGAGCTGACATTAGGGGATTTTTGAGGTCCAAAATGGGCCTCCTAAGGAAATTATAAAATAATACTGGAAATAGTAAAACAAGATTAGATTACATCATTAAATTTTAGGGCGACAAAAAAAAAAAAAACTACTTTTTCAACTTGTATTTTCAGCTTATCTCTCTAAGTTTTTACTCAAATTTCAAGCAGTAGTACTCGTTAGATGAAAAATTTAATTCCTCATCCAAGGAATACCCATGTTGCATACTTTCTATGAACCCTACTACATGAAAAATGCGAAATACATGAAAGTTCTTCTAGATCTTTGCAAGCCTTTGTAGGACCTTTGGAAGTAATTGGCACCTCTGCAACACTTTACCAAATCATTTCCACATCAATATCATCATCATGACGCAAACTAGGTTGACTTGGATGCCAACCAACAACCATACTAACACCTCGGCCATAAAATTGCTCCACAACAACTCTGCCATCAATATGAATCTCCAGAACATGTCAAGCATCCTCGAACACCTATATAACATTTTTAAGCATTCACTGATGCTTGTAGATCCCCTCCAAGCCTAATGCATAACATCATCAACATGAGAGACCTAATTGGGACATGGAGACCTAATCAGCAAGGCTCTGCAACTCTAACCCTTGTAGCAGCCACCAACACCTTTATGCAACAACATGATCAAGAATATCATCACATATACAAGCTAGTAGTCATGCTAAGGACCATCTACACATCATCCATACACAATCCACCTTTAGCCACACATACACATGCATAACCAACTCACCTGTAACCCAAGCAATCGGTTTGAATCAAAAGCTAGGTGAGATATATCTTGGTCAAGGCAAATATGTGATCAAGATACTTTAGAAGTTTGGCATGATGGATAGTAAGCCTATGATGACTCATATGAGTATAAATTTAAAGAACTTAAGGATTTCAAAGTCTAGTCCAATGGATCCTACTTGCTATAGACAAATGATTGGGCCCTTGATGTATCTGGTAAAAATGAGACTAGAATTTTTTTTTCTCATCAAATTTTGTCAATAGTGTCATTTATGACAAATTTTTCAAAAAAGTTGCCAGCTGATTTTTTCAGATGCAGTCATGGTTTCCACGGCCTAATGTGTTGTCATGCAATCCCTACAAAGAGTTCCGAAAATTTCATAATTTGAGCTAAAATTTCAAAGGGAAAGTGAAAATCAGTGTGTTTTAAAGTCATTGAAAAACTGCAAAACATAACATTAGAAAAATGGGTTTTTGAAGAGGAAAAAATTAAACCCATCTCTTCCAAGGCTATATATACAAATTTTTATCAAAACCAAAGGTATTGTGCTATTACAAGCCTTGGAGAAGCGTTGTAAAGGTGTGAGTGTGCATTGGTAAGCGTTTGAGTGAGTTGGAGGCGGTTTTAGAGGGAACGGTGCATATACCCAGGAGCGCGGCGCACACAGAGGGCGCGGCGCACACGCATCCTGCCCACAGTTCAATTTTTCTAAGGGCGTGGTGCATACCCAGGGCGCGGCGCACTGGGATTTGCACTCGGCGCACACAAACAAGGGCCAAAAACAAGTGCCCAATCAATTCCAAATTTTGGTGAAGAACACCAAATTGAGAGGTAGGCCTTATGACATCCCTTGCTCATCAAATTTTGTCAATGATATGGTGTTTATAGAGATGTTCCAATGCCACCAAAAAGTATAAAATCAACCATAAGAAATCACCAAGAAACATGATGGCTAGGGTTGTTAAAATGTGTTGTTAGTGCCAAGGTTTCACTCCACTCACCTTTTTCCCCTCACCTATCATTTTTCCCATCCTCCCTTTATCATTTTTCCTAAAAACCCTACCTTATATTACTACCAAACCCTCTCTCCTATCCCTCCACTATTTGGTCAATACAAAACCCCAAACCCTACCTTGTTAAAACCCCAAACCCTACCCTATCAAAATACCCAAACTCCTCCCATATCCCTAAACAAATTTCTCCCTATAACACCTATTCCCATTACATCACTCCCTTCCTAATACTCCTTGTTTCATTGTTCCCCTTGGTGACAGATATCACAAAGGCACCCAGCCTCACACCATCATCAAAGGGCAGCCTAATCACAGTCCACATTGCAGTCATGACATCATAGCATTCGTCAGAGTATGAGATGGAGACACAAAGTGACTCATCCTCAGAAGAGCAGGCACCCAGGAGACATCAAAAGAGTGGCAAACATGTCATGGATGAGCCCACTACCCTCACTAAATTACAAGCATGCCCTCTTGCCATGTCATGTTTCCAGCACCTAGCATGTTTTGAATTTTTTCAAAGGGTGGCAAATGTTAGAGTTCATCATGAGTTGGCCCGTCTATTTGTGCTTCATCTAC
>APFE030388697.1:9650-35722 GCA_000404065.3 Pinus taeda | reverse complement strand
ATATATATATATATATATTCATGGAGTTGCTTCTGCTGTGTATCCACATAAATTCATGAAGTTGTTGCGTATCTACCTACATGTATTACAGTGCGTATTTCAGTTTATATGATACCACGAACGATGTAGGGTTTCACTTCCTTCATGACTGCGTATATCCATATTCCTATATTACGTGTTTCTAGACAACGTATATATATATGTGTCCACGCATCTTTCCTGCCTCCTAAACAACATGTAGATACTGTGTTGAAGGAGTATTGGTTGTGTTGAATCTGATCATGAACAGCGTGTAGATTACCATGTGTTGTACTACAACACCTCTTCATCACTGCGGCTCATTTCCATGAACAGCATATTACATGTTTCCATATTTTGCATGTGAATCACTCCATGAACAGTGTGTAATTGTTTCCTTAATCTGCGTGTGAATGATTCCATAAACAGCGTGTAAATTAGGGCATCATCTGAACTGTGTATAGGGTCTCCCCAATGTTTGCGGATCTAGCCTTATCCAAGCCTTCCTTTGTTGCGGATAGGGCCTTCCCTTTAGCTGCATATGAGGCCTCCTTTACTGCGGCCAGATCTCCTTCAACAACGTACAACAACTAGGGCATCGTCCAAGGTCAATGTATTCTTCTTAGTGTCTCTACTTCACCAATAACCCAAAACGTGGAGAGGAGGAGATTGCTTGAAGAATGTGTTATATTAATGACTCCAAATCCTCTCTTATTTATACTAAAAGAGGATGATGAATAGACATGACGTTTGGGTTTCTAGAGCCTACATAAGAGCTGGTCGGCTTGATAATAATTACATAAACAAAATAAATTCATATCTCCATAAATACTTATCGAAATCGGATGATATTTAGATCGATCCTACACCTCTCGACAAGAGGGATCCAATAAAAATATCAGCTACCATAAATAAGCTGACCCACATGGATTTTGGCCCTAGTTTCCAATTTAGCATCTTTCGACTGTATGCTTGTCACATCCGGTTGCTCATGCACTTCACCAGGGTGAGGATGATGAACCTCCCATTTTTCATATGCAGGAACATAGAGAGGATGAACATCTTCATGCTGCATAAGACCCCCAACAGTAGCTTAACAGTGTGTTTCACTTTGCTCTTATCCGGATTTTAGTAGATCATCAGTTGGGATTGCAGGGCATTTCTTGGGAGGACTTCATCTCCCGTGATTTCTTCAACACATCACAGGTACTATCAGAGCCAGAGCAGGAGTTGGGTGGTCCTTCTCATCAGCATGAGCACCATGAGACCGCTACCATGCCAGTTTTTGTTACATACCAGAGAGGTAGTAGGCACTTGTTTATAGCAGCAAATCGAGTGTTATCTCCACCCAGGGTGGAAGGGGCCTCGCTTCTGGCATCAGCGACACAGGTAATGGACAAGGGAAAGAAGCCTATGCATGATGAGGGGCCATAGGTGTGCAGGAGACCGATGTCATCCTCATTCAGGATGATGAGGCAGAGGCAGAAAATGCCAAACTTAGGATGACCATTCAGGAGCAGGACTTGGAGATCCAAGACTTGACACTCAATATGGAGAGGGCCAGATGGATCATCAAGTATCTGGAGTAGACGAACAAGCAGCTTGAAGACCAACAGACAATCATGGAGCTGCAAAGCATCCGTGAGAATCGACAAGCTGCCTAGCAGAGGAGGATCGAGCTCACTACCTTGGAGCAAGAGATCAACAACGACCGTGAGTCTTGGTTGGAGCGAGTCAATCTACACCTGCAGAGATTGCTGGAGAAGGCCAATAGGGAAAAAACCATATTGAGGAGGATGGCTTGTCATTACAGGGCACGGAACATGAGCGCAAAGGCCCGAATAAGGAGCTTGAAGGCCAAACTGAACAGAGCAACAAAAGAGGCAAAGAGCAAGATCGGCTTCAAATCTTAGCGGAAGCTTCTGTGGCCCAATATAATTCCTCTTAGAGAACCTCCAGCCTAAAATTCAAGAAATTTGGGACAATTTTGGTCACATGAGAATTTTTTGGCACAAACATAGGTTTTTTCTCTATAAGCGTCGCGCCACTGGCGCGACGCGTAGGATTGGGAGCTCCAAATGAGAAATGTTTTTCATTTTTGGATTCAGCAGGTAAAATCACTTCTACTGGCACTCGGGAAAGAAAATTGGGCATGATTTGAGTCTCCAGGAGGTCAAAAACACCCAAAAAATGGCCTCACTGCCCCTATTTTGACACACAGGAAGAAGTCTTGGGAGAATGAAGATTTGGAGGGGCAAATGAGCTCCAAATTCAAAAATTCCACTTGGGTTGGAAATTTGATAGGACTGGTTTTCCAAAGAGCACACTTGGGCATATTTTGGACTCCTACAAGTGCCTCCAAACTGGCCTCGAAGTGGCAGGACGCATACAGAAAAGGGCACGACGCATATAGGAAAAAAGGCCCAAAATGCCTCTGTTTCGCGAAATTTCGCTTCCCAACTTTTCATAAGTGGGCCCCCTCATCTACACTTCATTTTTTCAGCACCATAGATGGCTGTTAATGCACTTTCACTCTAGATGGGCATCTATCCAAGTGGCAAAGGAAGGCAAAGGGTCACCCAAGCCATTTGTCATGTTTGTGGCGCTACACCTGTAGCTGATGTTTGGCTCTCCACCTTCATTTTGTAATGATTCGAGTAACTCCCCAACCCTTGGGCGTTATATCTCTTCATGGAACATTCTATATATTGTATGCAAACTATTTGCAAAGGGTTGGTTGGCTTGTAACTTCTGGGAGACTGTGGGAAAGAAACTTTGTTTCTGCATTGTATATTTTTTACAAAGGATTAAAGAAAGGTAGTGGCTTTGTTTCATGAGATTCATGTGGTTGTGAGTGTTGCAAATGTGTCTCTTATGTTTCATATGTATCTTGTTATGTTTCATAGTTCATTTCATATTCGTTTTCAGTTGAAATTTTCTAAGTTAGCTAAGGTAGAATTCAATTTTATTGCTCTGCCTGTGGGAAAATTTCATGTTCAGTGTTCATTCTTCTGTTGAAAAGGATTCATGTTGTCCATGCCCTTTTCACCCTCTTAATCAATCTCTCCATTCCACACTATCTTCAACTAAATTTCTAGGCTTTCCTCCTATCTTGCCTCACGAAGTAATCCATGCCTTTGTATTAAATTCTCTGTTTCATTGAGTTCCATTGGTCCCATACCATCCCAGAAACACAGTCATTCATAAAAATCACTTCTTGTGTTCATATTCACTTACTAGCCTAAGACAAATATTCCGCTGTAAGTCATCTTAGGCCATTTCATTTATCTATCCACTGAGTGTGACTCGGAGAGAGCCCTCTCCTGTTCTGGTAGGGCTAGCTACCAGACTGAGCATGGTTTGTGGTTACCCTGAATTTTGCCTTCCTTCAGCTTAAGGCGGATTTAGGTGATAACATAGTGGCGACTCCTTTGGGGAACAAAATCAATCCCCTTACTTCTTAATAATTCTAACCTTCTGTATGATAAGCTTAGGATTTGATAGGCTGAGTAAATTTGGTTGTGTCCTTTGATTTTTCTCAATAGAATGCTGGCTTCTTGAAGATACATCAGAGCTAATCCAGATCCCGACCCTCCGCACATGTGTGAAAATCCCAATTTTATTTCAAGAATTGATCGTCAATAAATCTCTATATCGCCCATGCTCAAATCCCATTCATGCCTGGAAATTTTTGAGTATATTGAAGAGCTAGAGTTTGATGAGCAGTTTGAACTATTGTTGTTCAAAACCAAGTCCAAAAGAGCGGTTGACTCTACTGTCCACAATCCACAATTTCTTGTAGACTTGGAGACGGAAAGGGCTAACCAGTCTATTGATAATTACATAGTAGCTCAGCGTCAAACTACAATTGCTAGCCCCTTAAAGATTGTGCACACTCCTCCAACACCTCCGAGGACAAATCCACCAGAGTGATGGCTGCCCGTTTTGCACCTCTTTTTTTGCCTCAAGTTTTAGATGATATGCCCGCTGATTACCAAAGAAAAATCCCATTTTTTGACGCCACTCCTAATGGCATTACTACTCAGCAACATGTGGATAGAATGGCATATTTCTATGAACTTCATGAGATCGATGCGGAGAATGTGGCAATGAGACTCTTTGTGTAGACATTTGCAGGTGAAGTGATGAAATGGTTAAGAGGTTTGCCGACTGCTCGTATCGCTACCTTGGCTGACTTACAAAGACAATTTTTGAACCGCTAGGAAGTGAAAAAGAATCCTCTTCAAATTCTGGCCGAATATGAGCAAATCAAAAGAAACATTGGTGAGTCGGTCCAAGAATATTGCACTAGATTCAATACAATTCATAATGAAATTCTAGATAATCTAAGGCCACCTGTGGGACTAGCCATGTTGAAGTTCCCAGATGGCTTTGATGCTGACATAGCTTATCAATTGAGAGAAAGAGAACTGGCCACAATGGAAGACATGTAGAAGATAGCGGTCAGTGTTGAAGCAAATCTGTTGACCAAGAGAGCTAGAGAAAAAGTAGAGAAGAAGGTCACTGCAAAGGAAGAATCTTCCTCGGTAGATCAGCTACTTTGGAAGGTAGAGCAGATGCTTGAAAGAGAGAAACTTGACAAACCAGAGCCACAAGTTATAAATCCTAACTTTCGTGGCTAGCAACCACCACAGTATAGAATAATACAGAGAGATCAGCGAGCCCAAGAGCCGATTACACAACAACCAGTACAGACACCTTTGCAGCAAAATTTTGTGCATGGACTGGAATCAGATGAAGACGGGAATGTAATAGGTGAAGAAAATCACCTCTTTACTCCTAATGATTTTCCTACTTATCTCACTGAAGAGGAGGAGTATGCAGAGAATTTAGCTGCACAAAAAGATGTAGATTTCATTCTAGCAAGCGACACCAGCTTGGAGGAGGAATCAGATGAATACCAAAGAGGCTACATGAATGCTTTGTCTGCCCAATAGTACTGATATTCACTTAGAAACAGAGATGTGCCGATCAGACCCATTTAGAAAAAGAAGGATGTTGAAGCGTCAAAGAATAATTCAGTAGTTACACAAATGAAAGGAAAGGAGGTGGTTGATCCGGAGAGTAGCAAATCAACATTAGCATAACCATCACATCAGCAAGTTGCATTGAAAGAAAAGGAGAGGAAAGAAATCCCAGTCAAAGAGGTAGAAAAGATTCCCGCTTTCAATTTAGAGAATGAGATTTCTAAATTGAAGATATCCATCCCCTTGACTGAAATATTGAAAAACAACAGTTATAAAGGACAAGTATCTAAAATGTTGAATTTGGACCCAATGTCCAACATGGTGAATGTTGAAGATGATCAACCTGAAATGATTTTTGGGCTAGCATCAAATGGTGAGTCTCCTGATAGTGTTATGCCACCTTTTTACATCAGTTTAAGGTTGCATGATTTTGTGTTACATAACACCATGTTTGATTCCGGAGCTTCTCACAATCTCATGCCCAAGGAAATCATGGTTAAGCTTGGTTTGGACATCACTCAGCAATATCATGATCTCTATTTGTTTGATTCCAGTAGAGTAAGATGTATAGATCTCATCAAAGACTTTGTTGTGAGTATGGATCAGCTCCCAATGAAGAATTTTTTGATGGATGTTGTGGTACCAGACATTCCTCCAAGGTTTGGCATGCTTCTTTCCAGGTCTTGGGTAGCGAAACTGAAACAGACACTACAGCTAGATTTCTCCTATGCAACGATTCCAGTATTTGGACAAATGAGGAAATTGTATCGAGAACAAAAAATGAAATACATGATCACAAGCAAGGAGAAACCAATAAATCATCCTATTAACTATGTACATACAGATTTAGAGTCTTTTGTGTTGTATTCAGATAGTTTAAATGATATAGATAGTCAGTTGGTAGAAGCAGACAATATCCCAGAAATAACATAAAATTTCAGAGAAGTTTTGAAGAAAGAAGAACAAGGACAGTAGAACACCGTTGGGCAATCTGCTGAAAGCAATGGACAGCAAGCAGACAAGGCACAACAAATAGATTTCCAGCACTTGCAGGAGGAGGAAGAAGGATTGTGGACCCTGGATTTTGATGGAGCAGTGGGAAATGATGGCGCTGGAATTGGAAATTGGGTATGCAGTCCTTTTTCCGCCCCAAACAAAGTCCCCAATAACGTGCGGGTATGCTCTTACAAGTTGGCTTTTGAATGTTCAAATAATGAAGCTGAGTATGAAGCTCTGATTGCTGGCCTAAAGATTCTAAGAAAGCTGAATGCTAAGAGGATTTCAGTATATGGTGACTCTGAATTGGTTATCAAGCAGGTCAGAGGCGAATATCAAGCAAAGCATCCCAGGATGCGGGCTTACTGTAATGCAGTCCTATACATTTTGAAACTATTTTTAGAATACACCTTAACATGTGTGCCTCGTATACAAAATAGTATTCTTGATGCTCTTGCTAAGGCAACGAGTAGTTTGAAGATCCCAATGAACTCTAGCAACAAATTTGAAATTCATGTCAAGCATCATCCAACCATTCCAGACAATCAGAGATATTGGAAAGTGTTCCAAGATGATGAGGAGATTGATGATTTTCTGCAAAACAAAGGCAAGTTCAAAGAGACCTCAATTAATGAGGAAAATGGCGATGGCAAAGGTAATGCTACAGAGGAAATGTAGATCAATGAAATGGACGTGTTGCAGCTAAAGAATAACGTTATTCCCAAAGGATTGATACCTCTAAAAGAACTCTTTGATCAAGATGATGTAGCCCGCAAGCCAACATTGCAGTCAACAGAGAAGGGTGTGGAAGAGGTCAATATCGGGATAGCTGCAAATCCTAAATTGGTAAAATTGTCCAAAAAATTGCTGCCAAAGATCAAGGACAAATATATCAGTTTGATGTCTTCATTTGCAGATATGTTTGCTTGGGACTATTCCGACTTAAAGACATATGACACCAATATAATTCAGCACATTATACCCATCAAGCCCAATCAAAAAATTCAGACAGAAGTTGAGAAGGCTAAATCCAAAGTTGCTGCCATCTATTGAAAAGGAGATCAACAGGTTGTACAAATCAGGGATCATCGTGCCAATCAGATTTTCATATTGGATCTCTAACTTGGTGCCCGTAAGGAAGAAGACAGGTGATATTCGCTTATGCATTGATTTCAGAAATCTCAACAAAGTTTCATTGAAGGGCAACTATCCACTGCCCAAAATGGACCATATACTTCAGCGAGTAGTGGGAGCATATCATATGTCACTGCTTGATGGTTATTCCAGATATATCCAAGTTTCTTTCCATGAGGATGCTCGAGACAAGACAGCGTTCACCACTCCATGGGGAACCTTTCATTATGTTAAAATGCCTTTCGATTTGAAGAATGTGGGTGCCACATTTTAGCGTGCTATGGACTTGGCTTTTGCAAATGAGAAGGATGTGTTTTTGGTGGCGTATTTGGATGATTTGATGGTGTTTTCTAAATCTGATGAAGAGCACATGTACCATCTTAAAACCGTCTTCCTAAAGTGCAAAAAATATGGCTTGTTGCTGAATCCAAAGAAGAGTTTGTTTTCCATGGAAGAAGGCAAACTACTCGGGCACATTATCTCAAAGGATGGCATCCGTATTGACCCGGCACGTGTGCAAGCAATTCAACAAATAGATCTGCCTTGGAATAAAAAAGAGATACAATCATTCAATGGTAAGATGAACTTCCTACGCCGCTTTGTACCCAATCTTGCTGAGCATCTAAGAGAGATGACAAACATGCTTAAGAAGGGCAGCCAAGTGAAATGGATGGAAGAGGCTGTAAAATCTTTCAATTTGGTCAAATTGGCTCTTTCCTCAGCACCAGTTCTAGTTAGCCCAAACTATACTCAGGATTTCATATTGTTTTCATTTGCTTCGGAGCATACTATGGCATCGGTATTATTGCAGAAGAGAGATGATCATGAAAGACCCATTACATTTTTCAGCGGAGCTATAAGAGACGCAGATTTAAAGTACAACATCATTGAGAAGCAAGCCCTTACACTTGTGAAGGAATTGAAAGATTTCTGGGTATATATTCTACATTCTCACATTCTAGCCTATGTTCCTAACACTGCTGTAAAAGATGTTTTAGTGCAGACCGATTCGGAAGGAATAAGAGGCAAGTGGATTGCAGCCTTGCTGGAATATGATGTGGAAATAAATCCCACAAAGCTGGTGAAAGGATAGGGATTGGCGAAGCTAATGGCTGAATCAAACTTGCATGCCTTGGACATAAATCTAATTGTTGCTATGTCCGATGAGAATGAGGAAGAATCGTCAATTCAGGAATTGGAAATGTTTGCTCTTTCTCCATGGTATTCAGATATCATATATGTGCTCAAAAATTTGTCACCACCGCCTGGCATGACTAGAAACAAAGTGAGAACACTCAAGTTGAAGGCTGCCAAGTTTTGCATTCTTAATTCAGCACTGTAATGGAAAGATCCTGGTGGTGTCTTGTTAAATTTTTTGGTGGAAAAGGAAGCGAAGAAAGTCATGGAGGACTGCCACCAAGGAGACTGTGGTGGTCACCTTTTTTGGAAGTCAACAATAAACAAAATTTTGAGAGTAGGGTACTATTGGCCGACATTGTTTACTAATGTATATAAGATGGTCAAGCACTGTCATAAGTGTCAGATTTTCGAAGGAAAGTGGAAGTTACAGCCTCTACCACTTAAGCCCATAGAGGTGAGTGCCCCTTTTCAGCAATGGGGGTTGGATTTGATTGGCGAAATTCATCCTGCTTCTTCCGGACAACATAGATGGATTCTCATAGCCACAAATTAATTCAAAAAATGGATTGAGGCAATTCCCACCAGACAAGCTACATATGCAGTAATCATTTCATTCCTCGCAAATAACATCTTGTCTCGCTTTGGTTGTCCGAATAAGCTAATCACTGATAACGCAACAGCTTTCAAATAAAAAAGGTATCACATCATTTTGGGTCATTCAACTGCCTATCATCCGCAAGGCAATGGATTGGCCGAATCTTCAAACAAATCATTGGTCAACATAATCAAGAAGCTGCTGGAAATAAATAAGAAGAGCTGGCATAAGAGGTTGGTAAATGTACTTTGGGCTGATCGGGTCAGTCAAAAGAAATCCATAGGTACATCACCGTTTGAGCTTGTTTATGGAGTTGATACAGTATTTCCTTCCTCTCTCGCTGCCCCAGTTGTCAAACTTCTTCAGGAGGCCGGCAGTGAAGAAGATCCCATGCAGAGAAGGCTGAATCAAATGGTCCACTTGCAGCAAACCAGAGAAGAAGTTTTCAAGAACACATCCAAATTGCAGGAGAAAATCAAGAAAATTTATGACAGAAAGGCAAAGGTGTATAAATTTCAGGTGGATGATGTGGTGTTGAAGTGGGATGCAAGGAATGAGGAGAAAGGCAAGCACGGTAAGTTTGAGAACCTTTGGAAAGGTCCTTTCAACATTGCAGCATATTGGGGGCAGAATGCCTTTCTTCTGAATGAAATAAACAGAGAAGATTGTCCAGGAGGGCCGATCAATTGTTGGCTGCTCAAGTGGTATCATTTCTAAGTTATTAATGTTGCTTCCACTGTCACTGTAAATACCATTTTATTTCAGTTTTGTTAGAGTTGTTCAAGCTGGCCTTTAAGTCATTTCAATGTAAAGTTTGAGTCAGTTTTTTAGACATTTTAGTTTCATAAATGAGTTAGAGTCCTGTATTATTTATCAAAATGATGACTCCATAGCCCAATCGATGAAGGCGCTGTCTAGCTCTTCCAGAGATCTGCTATGCTTGGCACCTCCAAGGAACTACCATCCCCCATTGAAGCCAATGTTAGAGTCGGTCTGGTCAGTCCTTCGTCAGAGATCAAAACTCTTTATGCGTTTCATGTCTAGGTGTCCCGCTCCATTCTCCCAGCTGCATTCCACTAGGGGTATGACATAATCTGATGGAGAAGGTCATGATAGTCATTTCCCCTCATGTCTGGCTCCTGCTGACTCAAGTCTTTTGTCAATAATCATCAAAGTCCATGACAGTCAAGGTCTGGTCCTTTAAAGGACAAAGGTCATTTCAAGGTCTAGGTCTAGGAATTCATCAATTTGGTCTTTGAACATGTCCAGTAAAGCCATGCAGGCTAGAGTGAGGCCCTTACATAGTTATGGTTTAGAGAGTTTCATCGTCATGCGGATAGACTTCAACTCTTCTTCAAAACTCTGTTTTGAAGAAAAGTCAAACAGTGTCATTTATGACAAAATTTTCAAAAAAGTTGCCAGCTGATTTTTTCAGATGCAGTCATGGTTTCCGTGGCCTAATGTCCTGTCGTGCAATCCCTGCAACGAGTGCCGAAAATTTCATCATTTGAGTTAAAATTTCAAAGGGAGAGTGAAAATCAGTGTGTTTTAAAGTCATTGAAAAGGTGCAAAACATAACATTAGAAAAATGGGTTTTTGAAGAGGAAAAAATTAAACCCATCTCTTCCAAGGCTATATATATATTTTTTTATCAAAACCAAAGGCATTGTGCTATTACAAGCCTTGGAGAAGCGTTGTAAAGGTGTGAGTGTTCATTGGTGAGCGTTTGAGTGAGTTGGAGGTGGTTTTAGAGGGCGCGGTGCATATACCCAGGAGTGCGACGCACACAGAGGGTGCGGCGCACACGCAGACTGCCCACAGTTCAATTTTTCTAAGGGCACGACGCATACCCAGGACGCGGCGCACTGAGCTTTGCGTGTGGCTCACACAGACAAGGGCCAAAAACAAGTGCCAAATCAATTCCAAATTTTGGTGAAGCACACCAAATTGAGAGGTATGCCTTATGACATCCCTTGCTCATCAAATTTTGTCAATGATATGGTGTTTATAGAGATGTTTCAATGCCACCAAAATGTATAAAATCAACCATAATAAATCACCAAGAAACATAATGGCTAGGGCTGTTAAAATGTGTTGTTAGTGCCAAGATTTCACTGCACTCACCTTTTTCCCCTCACCTATCATTTTTCCCATCCTCCCTTTATCATTTTTCCTAAAACCTCTACCCTAAATTAATACCAAACCCTGTCCCCCATCCCTCCACTATTTGGTCAACACAAAACCCCAAACCCTACTATTACACAGTATTTTGTCACCGTCCCTGTTACCCCTTCTCCCGTACATTGGAGGACCTATTCTGGGACCTGTGAGAAGTGACATAACTTGAAAACACCTGCATTGTATCCCTTAGAGTATGTATTCCATATGCCCTGAAGACACCTTCTGCAAAATACCCAAAAATATAGACCTTTCTCCATTAGCATTGTTCCACAGTGTATCACTCGCACCAATGGGGGAAATCCTCCAAAGAGGGCGCGCCAGCTGGCGCTTTGTGTTAGAGTCGCACTAGCACCAACCTAATTGGGTAAAGTTTTTAACAAAGAAACTTCCGAAGGTTCCTTCTAACCTATCCATGAACTAATTCCAGTTTGAGTTAGTTCAGTTGGGCTTCGAATCCCCCAAGGAGGGAAGTAGTTCTCCACCTCTCATGGAAGCTTCCTAATGATAAGAACAATCCCATGAATCAGGTGGATGGTCTTATCTACTCCTCCTACCTCTATATAAGCTTGTTATTTTCCCTTTGACAAGCTAGTTAGTAATTCTACTCTTCAATCTCCCAAATCTAAGTCCCAAAGTCTGAGAATTGCTAAGCTCATATTGCAAGAGGCCTTGTTCATCCCCATAAGGCTACATCATTGAGGAGGAGATCCATGTCCAAGTAATCAAGGAGAGAGAGGCTTGTTCCCCGCCCCCTACAAGCTTTGCAAGGCATGTGTTGCTGATCACCCAGCCAAAGGAGGTTTTGACGTCAGAACTTGGTTGTATTCTCTTTTGTTTATCAATAATAATAGATGACTATCATTATGGTTCCACTCATGTGTCTTTATTATGATGTTTGAGATGTATCCTTTCTGGCTGATACATAGCTGCATTTCTTGGATTTTATGCTTGTATTTGTCTTGTTCTTTTCATGTGCAGGTGTCTATTCACGAGGATCATGAGGATTGTGACCAAATGAGGTGAAAGAGCAGAAGCGACGACTCTTCTACGAATATAAGCGTTGGATTCGAGGTAGGCTCTCATCATTGGCCTTTACTTTGCAATTAGGAACCTGCGTGTTAGCGTTGTTTGATTGTTGCTAGACCCCATTTAGGCTAGAGGGATTGCCTCTGTCCGCAGAGGGGATTTACCTGTACAACAATTTGGCGACTCCGCTGGGGAGTTGGCTTTTGCCTTGTTTGTTTATCTTGTCTTGTTTTTTGATTTGTAAACTTTAGACGGAGCCTGAAGTTTGGCCAGATAGCCTTCGAAACACTATTGCTTTGCATTAGCGAAGTAGATCAACGCTACTTCAGTCCATCTTCGATTTGGTTTGCAAACTAAACGACTTGGGACTTGCCTTATTCCTTGGTTATTTCGTTGGTTTCTCCCGCTTGTTTTGATTTTTGCCTCTTGAGAGTACTTAGGTATTGCTGGTTTAGCCTTGGCTCTTTTGTTTTTATTTTTCCATAGCAAACTCAGCTAGCACTAGTTTATAGCGTGACAGTCGCGCCAGTTGGCGCATGTTGCACACTTACAACCCGCGCAATCCCTGAAAGGCGCTTGTTGCAGCCTGACAGTCGCGCCAGGCCGATAAACTTTTGAAGTTTTCTTGGTTCTCAACTTTTTGAGCTGTGGTTTTGTCCTAAGTACCTTTATTAGACTACTTGAGTGTCTTGGAGTGTGATTTAACTGGCCTTGATCTCTACCCTTTGGGTGTTTGCTTTTTTCTATCGATTTCGCATTTCTAGCCCTAGGGCATCTAGTGGCCTTGTGAATCAAGCCTTCCTAAGGTGTTTTGGTCTTTCTGTTATCTAGTCGACTCTCTTGTTTGCTTCCTTACACTTGTTTGGTAGTTGTGGATCATTTCGTTGCGTTATTTAGGTGATTTGCTTCGTCTTCACTTGAATTCCGCTTCGTCTCACTTTGAGCCCAGATCACATGGCTCATTGTTGTCTTTGGGGTTTTTTTTGATTCCTTGGATGTTTGATTTGTGTTTTGAGGAACTGAACGTGTGTGTATTGATTAGAATTTGTTTGTATTATTTCTCAAAAGCTCTTTAGTGCATTTTTCCATTATTGAAAAGAAAATCTCTTTTGCTTTGAATCAGTTAATGAAAGTTAGGACTTTTCATATCGATTAGTGTTTAGTGGTCTTAAAGAAAAGTTTATTGATTTGCATTAGCTGCATTAGGGAAACTCTTTGTTGTTTGTGATTGTTTCGTTTGCATGAAAGCTCTCTAACTCTCTTGTAATTAGCATTCATTGATTGGAATGACATGTTTTGGCATATAGATTGCATTTAGGGATTTTGAGAAATTACATACGGTAGGACCTGAAAACCGAAACTTAACTCAAGATCAACTTTAAAATAAATCGAATGAACTTTAAAACGCATTGGAACATAACACTCACATTCTAGAGGTCTAGGTTAGAGACGTGCTCCGGTGTCGTTCCTCCTTGTGTGACTCAACTGTGGTCTAGTACGGACTTGTGCTCCGACGTATCGTCGCGTATATATGGGGAGACTCCACTAGGTTATCATCCTTGATCCACAGGAATCGATGTCTGCCGCCTTACAGCTCGTAACGCACCAAACATAGCATTCAGGAAGATTGACTGCCGTACGGAAAGTCCTTGGTTTTCATATGATTGCTAAGGTGTATATGTATTTTTATGGATTGTCTGGTAAACCCCTTGCCTAGTTTCTCCAGAGTAGTCACTTTTTGATCCTTTTCCGACTCCTTAAAAGAAAAGGCTCACTTGAGCATTTGTCACTTCGAGCTCACTAAATATTCGAAGGCGACTAGAGTCATCTTTTGTCCTTTTCTCGACTCTTAAAACATGAAAAGGTCAAGTTGTGTCCTAATGTATTAAAAATTTATTCGACCATGATTACATTTACCTTGTTATATCTTGTTAGCGTTAGTTTTGAGTAGGGTCTTTCATCGTTAGCTTGTCTAGGATTTTTTGAATTCGATCATCCTGGCGGATCCATCGATCCCGTCTCCCGTCCCGAATAACCAAGGGTCTCCTTCTTCTGCTGCTCCTAAGACATCGGTTTGTGGTGACACTTTCCCTGTTATTCCAAGTGTCCAACTGTTGAACTCTCGTGCTCCAGAGGACGAGCTTCACGATTTGTTTTGGAACCCTGTTTGGGAGCCTTACGAAGAGGATTATCCCTCCACTCCTACTGGTGTTTCGACCCCGATGGCTTCCTCTGGTATGGAGGACACATCTCCTGTATCGAGTGGAACACCTGTTATGTCAAGTATTGAGAGTCCTATCCTGGCCACATCCCCAGTCATATCTATGCCCTACACTGTTACACCTCTCGGTATTACAGTGCCTGTGCGCTATAGATCTCTGAGGGATGCCATGGGCTCTAGGAACTCTTCTTCTGGTACCATGTGGGATAATAACATCATCCCCACTACGGGATCTTTTGTTTCCCAAGTTCACAATACCGCTGTCACATTAGTTCCGACCAATCCGACCATTTGTGTCGCATCTTCAACTCCGATTGCTAGTGCCGTTACGGCATCTTCTGTCGTAACTACTATTGCTGGCCCATCCCGTGGTCCAGTACATAGTGGTCAATCGGCACATGCTACCAGAGTTGTTCATCCTGCAAGCAGTGCCCCGCCTTCTTCTGATGCCATTTCAATAGGGGGGGAATATTCTCAATACATGCATGCTATCCAAAATCCAGGCGCGCAAGGCCCCTATTATACCCTATAGGTCATCATTTGTATACCTCCTTGCCAGCTCAACCCGCGGTTGAGTCTTCAATTCCATTGAATGTTGCTTGGGGTACCACTGGTTATGGTGGTGGCCAATTCCATCCAGATCAAGGGCAGTCGTATCAAGGACCATCATACCAAGGTCAGCCATCCTACATGTAGCCTAATTATGGGCAACAGTATTATGGCCAAACCTATCCAGGGCAACCTGGAGGCTCGCAAGGACAACCCTCCCAGGGACAACCTTCGGCCTCTGGTGGTCCGTCTTTTACCTATCTTGGGCAACCTTCTGGAAACCCAGGACAACCTTATGCACAATAAGGAGAACCTGGAGTCTAGCAGGGATACCCTTCAATTCAACCCTACAGGAATCCGGGACAACCTTACGCGCAACAAGGACAACCTGGAACCCAGCAAGGGTACCCTTCTGGGTAGGGTGGCCAGCCTTACATGCAGTAAGGCCAGCCTGCTGCTCAGCCTAGTCAGTCGTCTGGTCTACAAGGACAACCTTCGGTTGCACAAGGACAACCAAACACCCAGCAAGCTCAACCTTCTGGGAAAGTAGGTTCGTCTCAGATCCAACCAGGACAACCTTCCGGCTAGATGGCCCAACCTCAGCCTTCTCAAGAACATCTCTCTGGGCCTGCTCAACCAGGCATGGAGATGGTTCCTGCTTCTCAAGCTCAACCCGGTTATCAGCCCCAGAATCAAACTGGTCTCCAGCCGCAAGGTGGGTATCAATCCCAACCTTCTTATCAAACGTAGCTTGGTTCCCAGGCTCAATATGGAGCCCGGCAACCGTATGGATACCAGCAACCGCGGGGGAAAAATCAATTTGCCCCGTATCAAATTTATCAACAACCGCAGGTCACCCCTTATCAAAATTACCAACAACCAAATGTTGTTCCTGCAGGTCAGTATGGTAACCAATGGGGCGCTGGGGGGCAGATCCAGAATCAACCATCCAATTATGGATATAACCCTTATGGACAGAGTTCCTATGGACAAGGACCTTTTTGACCTGGTCCATCCAGACAACGTCAATGGGGGCAACCAGCAACTGGATGGAGCTCTGGCCCTACCTCATATCCACAGATGCCCTTCAACCCACAGCTACCATTTCTAGCAACGTTGGAACTGCCCGATGAGTTGAAATTAACCAATGATCCTATCTTGCATAATCCACAATGGCCACCAGTTCCAACTAAGATACCCGGCGATTGTCCCAAATTTGATGGCAAAGCTGGAGAGGATCCTCAAGCCCATGTAATGACTTATCACCTTTGGTGTTCATCCAATTCATGGCTTGACGATTCGATTTGGCTTCGCCTGTTTCAAAGGACTCTCACCGGCTCCGCTGCTAAATGGTACATTGAATTGACCCGTGCGTCTTTTCAAGATTTCAATTCATTGGCAATGGCATTCGTCACTCATTTTCAGTTACCCATTTGGTACGAGACGGGAACGCATCTCCTTACGTCTCTTAAGAAGGACATGGCTACGCACATCTCTGATCATATACATGAATGGAGAAGGCGTCATCGGTTGATCAAGTTTTGGATTCCTGATCAACTCCTCACCGACTGGTTCACAACTTCCTTTGTCCCTAATATCGCACGGGACATTGCTATGGGAGCTTGTGTGACTGAAGAGAAAGCTATCGCGCGTGCCCAGTACCTTGACTTAGTTTATTCTCAGTCAAGTACTTTATATGAGTATTTTCCTGATGCCCCGAGACCCGATACATCCAAAGCTCCACCAAAGCCATCTGTTGATGGAGTTATTGGCTCTGTAAATCCGTCGTGCAAAAAATCATCCTCGAACCCTGGGAAGCAAAAATCCAATGCTTCCAACAAAAACACTTCTCAGGGTGGTTCAAATTCTGGAAGTACTTCCGAGGTTAACGTCGTCTAGTACACCACGGCGAACAAGGCCTCGAAAGGAAAGAAAAAGGGGAAAGCAAAGGATAAGTTTGAGCAACCTAAACAGGATTCCCCCAAACCTCCATCCGAGGAAGGATCCAAGCATAAACCCAAGTATCTTTGTCTCATCTGTGATGAGGATCACTATACAAAAGACTGCCCAAGGCGGTCCGAGGTTAGTCGTTTGTTGAAAGGTGCTCCTGGGATTCCTGCGGTTCTTAAAGAACCTTTCCCTTCTCAACAGACTCAAATGGTGGCTGATCCATCTTCGTCTTCTTCTCCCTTTGGTTCCCAAGTGTTCATGGCTGGAACCATTCCCATTCATATAACGGCTCAAACAAAGGAGTATCTATCGTCCACCGGGAAGGAGCCTGAGGTCCCCTCAAGTGCTCCTTCATCCAGTTCTGTTCCGCTCCACATCGAGAGACCAAGTATTGAGACGAAAATCCGACCCCCTCCCAAAGGAGTACTCCGGAGATCATCTTACAACCCAAATGCTTGTGCTGCCCAGCACTATAGCATAGTTGAGGACTTAGCATAGGCTCCGTCGGCTATGTCCACTTTAGAAGTTCTCCAGAGCTGCCCCCCTTAGAGGAAGTCCCTGCTATCAGCCATTGGTGGCATCGACCCGGCAGATTCGGATTTGATCACCTTTGATCTCGAGAGCCATGTCCCAAGGCCGCCTCATCAGATTGCCTTCCTCATACAAGTCATCATCAATTCAAAAACGATCCATCGTACGGTTATTGATGAGGGTGCATCAACTTGCATCATGTCTATCACTTCTTGGAAAGCGATCGGGTCTTCGACTTTGAGCCAATCTCCTACGACACTGGAAGCCTTCGATGGGAGAGAATCTCATCCCTATGGTATCCTTCAATGATTGTCGATCACCTTAGAAGGGAAAACCGTTGAAGTAGAAGTTGAGGTCGTTGACGCAAATCTTACTTACAACCTCCTTCTGGGCCGGAGTTGGACATATGCCATGTGTGTCGTGGCTTCATCCCTCTTCCATGTCATTCGTTTCCCTCACCGGGGGAAAATTGTCACAATAGACAAGCTCTCCTTCTTCGCTTCTTCTTCTGAAGGCAATGTGCCTTTCGTGGAGCATACCTCCATCCCTTTTGAGAGTGTGGGAGCTGGGCTCTTCAAAGATCCCACCCTCATGGGTGTTTTCTCACTCCCACCTCCAAACCTCACCTCCATTAGTATGATTTCGGTTCATTCTGATCCCTGGGTCCTCCCCCCCATCGACCAGATAGAATTGTGGAGCGAGGAGATGCCATTGAGTCCTGCCGAGCTCAACTACATTGAAATCACTGCTGTATCGGCTCCTCCTGCTGAATCTACTTCTTTAAGCGGAGCTCTTGACTCATACGACTATTCCCCTTGGCTTGGAGAATGTGCCTCCTCGGATCCATTAAAGGAAATATTTCCTTTTGACGAAGCCATCATAGAGACCATGTCTCTCGAGGAAACTTCGTGGTTCAATCTTCATCACCGTTCCTCGTTTCTCCCTACTCTTCGGGAAACGTTGGCTTGTCTCAAGCGGTTTGCTTCGTGTCTCCCTTCACAACCTCTTCAGACACCTATTTAGGTCTATCAAGTATCTTTTGAAGGGAATTTGGGGAACATTACGTAGACCCAACCTATCGACATCTCTGTCAAACCAGGGATTGTCGAGAACATTTACATAGGAGTCACTTGCACTCCTGAGGAAATTCAAATCTATATAGCTCTTTTTCGCGAGTTTCGTGACGTCTTTGCATGGTCTTATGAAGAGATGCCTGGCATTGATCCAAACATCATAGCGCATGATATACCTACGTATCTAGGAGCTAAACCTGTTCGCCAGCGTTTACGCTCTGTGCACCCCCGCAAGGCTGCAGCTATCAAAGCAGAAGTCGAAAAACTTCTTAAAGCTGGTTTCATTTACCCTATCCCACTCACAGATTGGGTCTCTAACATTGTCCCTGTGGATAAAAAGCAGTGTACTATTCGCATCTGTGTCGATTATCGCGATATCAACCGAGCCTACCCAAAAGATAACTACCCCACACCTTTCATTGACCAGCTCATTGATGAGTGTGCTGGGAGTGAGATATATTCGTTCATGGATGGCTTTTCTGGCTACAACCAGATTAATATCGCGCCTGCTGATCGACACAAGACGACCTTTATTTGTCCGTGGGGTACTTTCGCTTATAAAAAGCTCCCTTTCGGTCTCAAGAATGCCAGTGCCACTTTTCAACATGCGATGTCTTACGCATTTCATGATATTTGGCACATCGTACAGCCTTATGTGGATGACCTTCTCGCTCATTCGGCTAAGCGCCAAGACCATCCGTCACATCTCCGCGAGATTTTTCTCTGTTGTTGACACTATAATATCCGACTTAATCCGCATAAATGTGTCTTCTATGTAGAATCTGGTCGACTTCTCGGGTTCATCGTCTCCCGAGAGGGCATCCGCTTGGATCCCCTTAAAGTTGAAGCCATTTTGAATCTTCCTCCCCCTGCTTCTTTGCAGCAATTGCAGAGTTTGTAGGGTAAAGCAAACTTTTTACGACGATTCATCCCGAATTATGCCGAGGTGGCAAAAGGTTTCACGCGGTTACTCAAGCGTGACACCTCGTTTCGATGGGATGCCATAGCTCAAGAGTCTTTTGCACACCTTAAAACTCTCTTGGTTTCTGCCCCTTTGTTGCGGCCTCCGAATTATCATCGCGATTACACGTTGTATCTGGCCACTGCGGATACCACCATCGGCATGGTTCTGGTTTAGGATGACGATGATGGCACTAAACATGTTATCTATTACCTTAGCCACAATTTGTTAGACACGGAATATTGATATGCTTATGTTGAGAAGTCGGCCCTCGCCGCGGTTTGCGCTGTTCAATGCTTCCGTCATTACATCTTGTTGTGTACCACGACAGTGATCTCCGATTGCAACCCTATGACCTACATTCTGTCACGCTAGTTGCTAGGGGGCAAATACTCGAAGTGGATAGTCATCCTCCAAGAGTTTGACTTGGAATTTACTGCTGCCAAGTCTAAGAAATCACTTGTCTTCGCTGAGTTGTTGTGTTCTTTGCCATCTACTGCTGCCTCCTGTCAGTTAGAGGATTCCATTCCAGACAAAATGCTCTTCCTCATTAGCAGCCTCGATCCCTGGTATGGTGATATTATTGTCTACTTGCAGACATCCTCCTTCCGTCCCGAGACCCCTAAAGATGCTCGCCGACGGATCCGGCATCAAGCCCAACCATATCGCATCGTTGGGGACACCCTGTACCATCTCGGTGTTGATTCTGTTCTTTGCCGATGCTTGACTTTTGAAGAAGCAGAGAGAGTTTTGAATGACTACCACTTTGGTGCATGTGGTGGTCACATGTATGGATATGCCACCGCACAGAAAATCCTCCGTGCTAGCTATTTCTGGCCCTCCATTTTCAAGGATTGCATTCTTATTGTCTGTTCATGTCATGAGTGCCATATTTACCAACGGAAGATGCGTGCACCCCCTGCTCCGCTGCACCCCGTCATAACCGTCGGTCCCTTTGCCAAATGGGGCATCGATTATGTGACCTGTAACCCTCGCTTGGCCGGGGGGCATGGGTACATCATCATTGTTGTTGATTATTTCACGAAATGGGCCGAGGTGATGCCTACATTGTCTGAAGACGGTCACACTGCGGCACAGTTTTTGTTGAAACATGTTATTTCGTGGTTCGAAGTACCCCAAGCCATCGTCACTGATCATGGAAAGAATTTTCGTAATCACATGATGACCGAGTTAACAACCTAGTTGGGCCTCAGGAATGATAGTTCAACCCCGTACTATCCTCAGGCAAACGGTCAAGTGGAAGCCGTGAACAAGGTTTTGGTCATGATGCTTCAACGAACTGTTAGCATGCATAAGTCCAATTGGCATCTGATGTTGTTCTCTGCTTTGTAGGCCTACCGTACCTCCGTTAAGGACGCCACCGGTTTCACTCCTTTTCAATTAGTTTACGGACTGGAGACAACCCTTCCTATTGAGTGTGAGATTCCTTCATTAAAGATAGCCATCAAATTTCTCCATGATACTACTCCAGTAGAAGAGCATCTTATTTACTTAGAGCAGCTGGATGAGACTCGTCGTCTAACCTCCTTAGCTATTGAATCTCAGAAGAAGTGAGTGAAAACTCACTTCGATAATATTGTTAACCCCCGCTCTTTCATTGAGGGAGACTTAGTACTGCTCTATGATCAAGCTAACGATAAGCTGGGGGCAGGAAAATTCGAGCCTATGTGGCACGGGCCCTACATTGTGAAAACATTTTTGCAAAAAGGCACCTACGAGCTCATTGATTATGAAGGCAATCCACTGGATAAGCCTCGAAATGGGCTTTATCTGAAAAAATACTATGCATGAGTCCAGGCACTCTCTTTTTGTATATACGTGTGCTTTCAGCAAGTGTGTTGTGTGTGAATGTTTTCATATTTTTGTCTTGGTGTGTCGGCGTGATTGCTGCTTATTGTGTCTTTTTGCTTCTTGGACAGATGTCTAGATCGCCTTACGTTGGTTTTGCTGATGGTGCTTCCCGCAGTACACGCAGCTTGTCATCTGCGGCGTGGGTGATCTACGATCCTCATGGTGAGTTAGTAGACATTCAAAGGGTTTGTCTAGGTTGTATAACGAACAATGTTGCTGAATATAGTGTTGTGATTGAATTATTAGCTGAGGCAATTAACCTCGGCATTCGAACATTGGTTGTGAACTTGGACTCTCAGCTTGTAGTCCACCAACTCAACAGGCATTATTCCGTCAAAGATCATCGGATTTTAAGGTTGTATTTACGGGTTAAGTTATTAGAAAGGGATTTTGATTTCATTACTTATCAATATATTCCAAGACGACTTAATACGTTAATCGATGCATTAGCTAATTATGTGTTGGATAGGGATTTGCATAACATGTAATTCAACATAATACAAGAAGCATAAAGTACAATAAACCATAGAACATATGTATATATATGTGTGTGTGTGTGTGTGTGTGTGTCCAAAATTTTTGCACCCCGTGCATCATCAAAAAATAATACATGTTTGTCTGAATACATCCGGAGACAAGATGTCTCTCAAAAAATATGCATGAAAGGAAAAGCCTAGGTATCTAGTCTCGGTGGTGCTCATGGTAGCACGTCATTGCTCGCACTAAATGCCTCAGGAGCTGGACATCCGCTAGCCAAGCGTAATCTGGAATCCCTCGAGTGATAGCCTCAAGGTTCTGAATGAACTCCCCTCTGTCACCACCCTCCTCCTAAGGATCTGCTCCTACTGCTACTGCTACTGGGTGTCTCCTCGCAATGGGAGACATGCCAGCTGGACGCTCTGGGCCGACATCTACATATGCATATAAAGGTCATTAGGACAAACATGTATTAACAAAAAAATCATAAAAACACAAAATCAAAAAATGAGGACGTACGAATCTCCTCGTCCCAGTCCTCTCCCTCCGACAGGGGAAGGTCAGGGTCTCCAGTGAAGTCTGTCCCTGCATACGGCCAGTCTTCCACCACTATTAGCTGGCAGCGAAGCCACCCGAAAAACTCAGGTCTAAAGGACATCTGCTGGCCGCCACCACCCTTCGGCATCAGTGCCGCCCATCGAGCCATCCTGAGCTCTCGAGGTGCTAGGTTTGCTACAAAGGCCCCTTGGCCCTGGAAGCTTGGCACACGTTCCAAGAAGAATGTCACCAAGATAGAACTGTACCCGAATTGTTGCAGCTTGCCTCTTTTGGCCTTTGTCAGCTACCTCTTCATATTGGTTGTCACAACGGATGCCCAATTGAAGATCGTCAGGCTAAGGCACTCAGTCGCTAATATCAGGTGGTTCTTTGTAGCTTCGTGGGGTGCTTGTGCCCCCACAGCTCATCTGAAAGTGAATAGTAATGCTTTGAGTGTCAGGTCCTGAATGGTGGGGATATCCACCTTCAAGCTACCCTGCCCATATTTTGCCTCCGGGCAAACTCGAGCCTTCACCTCTTCCATCTTCTCTCCAGATGGCCTGCTCCCAGTCAATCAAGGCACCGGCCCTCGTCGTGACAATCCAGTCAGGAAATAGACATCAGATACGTGTAACTCCAACACCTGGTCCCGTATCTGGAACACCTGTTCCTCTACGTCCCACAAGTTGATCAGGTACTACAGGAGCTCTGGCTGAGCTCGTAAATAGGATAGCATGAAATATTTTTTGAGCCCACATGGTCTGAGAGCTTCCATGCAATCCTCATCTGCCAAAGCCAATGTGTCCACTTGGACATGTTCCCATTTCTTCCATACAATCACCATTTTTGTGGATTGCCCTGCAAATACAAGCCAAAATAGTGAATAAAACTCTTACATAACTTGAAATTGTAGGGAAAAAGGGTTTGAATTTGTTAAACCTCGCCAAAAAATATGCGCGGCCATTGGCACAACTATTTCTAAAACAGTCGCGCCCATGGGCGCGCACCCTATGGGAAAATTGCCCCATTGGCGCAGGTCCGTGCCCGAAAACCGCGCCAATGGGCGCAACCCCTAAATTCAAAATCCTACCCATATGGGATGAAAATGCAACTAAAAACAAATTCTAATCGGATGGAAATGGAGTTAAGGACAAGACCTCTTACCTGACACTGAAGGCGCTCGAAATGGTCCCCTGGATTTGTCGCAATCGCCAACTGAAGGTTGCACTCCAAAAGCCCTAATGTCGCTCTCCAAAGGTAAAAAGTGAAAAGTATTTTTTTATTTACCATTTTCACCATTTTATAACTTTTTGACCCCCAAACAGGTTTTAAAAAGTCATTTTATGGATATTTTTATGAATATTTGTGTCAAAATTGGATTTTATGCCGATTTCTTGTGCAACGACAGGTGTTTATGCAGCTTTGGTGGCGAAACGAGTTGTATTTTATACTTTTTCGGACTCAATAAATACACGAAAAATTCACTTTGGAGTCATCTTTTGCTCTTTTCTGACTCTCTAAATGTGAAAAGAATGCTGATTTGGTCCTCTCGACTCGTTAAATGGACATGAGAGGCGGTCGTCTTTAAACCCTTTTCCGACCGTTTAAAAAACAAAAAGATTGTCGGACCCTTGTCGTTTCCGGTTTGTTAATGGTCACGAAATGACGTGGTTTTGATTTCTTTTTTAATTTTTCAGATTAGAGTCACTACTTATTGAAAAGTACTCCTCGGTCGTAATGATCGGGCAGTTCTTTCGAGCATTGTTTTATACTTTTTCGGGCTCGAGAGACACAACTTTACGAAAAAGGACACCCCTGGAGTTTCCTTTCCACTGTCTTTTCAAACTCTCTAAACATGAAAAGGCACCGAGTTCTTCCTTTGTCAGACTCATTAAAACTTAATGACATCGGATTCCATCGAAATGACGCCTCTCAAGCATATGCTATCCCCGTCAAGCTTGTCATCCAAAAATAACCGGGGTGTTCGCCAGAAATGGTGGGGGAATAAAGGAACCGTAATCATCGTCGTGTCGACAGTATGTCGCTCTTGAACATGGCACTCGTCTGCATTCGTGTCTGGGTGGAGAAATCTCATCTTGTTTTGGACTTGCCTCTGTGGGTTTGGGTTATTCTGTTTGACCATTCATCTGCTCATCACCTTGTCACCATGACCTTTGATGTCAAATACTGCCAAGTCCACTGTCGTGCCGCTGATATGTTCAAGAGAAGTTGACCTCTGCAAAATACTCAACCTCCCTCTGATACCTCACACCAAACATTTTATCCCTCTCTGTCTCATGTCGATGATGTGGGAAACATTATGGCCCACCTTCGATCAAAGTCACTTCCTGTCGACTTTAGCTCATTATCCAGGAAGTTGACTTAGAGACTCCCTTTAGGTACCTTGGAGCCTGCATGCCTCAATGGCAGGTTCTTCGTGTTCGACGTGAGGTTTTCATCATTGGCCTCCGATCGGATGATTCTACGAGTGTTCGACACCGGCTCAATGATTCGCACGCCGTGGATTGTACCGGACCATTGTCATTATTGGTGGTACCTCTCACGTCTGTTAACAGTTTTCATCATTGAATGGTAATTAGACGATGTTCTCGCATGTTCGACTTCGACTCCTATATTCACATGCTTGAACTTTTTCTTTGTTTGGGTCGAGTTGGAGCACAAGACCCTGGATTTTGTCTATTGAGATCCAGGTTGCATTTTGTGGATTATTAGAATCACTACAGGACTCATTCATTGGATGGTTGCGACCATGCCTGAGTCTATTCATCGATCCTCACTGGATGGTTGCGTCCATACTTGGGATCCAAATTTTTATGTACTTTGCTATGGATGGCTGCACCCATACCATGTACATCATGTATTTGAGATATCAGTTGTACTTCTTGCAGGTTCTCCAGCGGCCGTGTTTTCAGTCGACCATGTTCTTGTAAAGCACTTCACCCCTCTCTCTCTCGGGCTTCATGCTTTAGGGGGCATCTGTTATGCAGTATTTTGTCACCGTCCCTATTACCCCTTCTCTCGTACATTGGAGGACCTATTCCGGGACCTGTGAGAAGTGACATAACTTGAAAACACCAGCATTGTATCCCTTAGAGTATGTAATCCATATTCCCTGAAGACACCTTCTGCGAAATACCCAAAAATATAGACCTTTCTCCATTGGTGCTATTCCATAGTGTATCACTCGCGCCAATGGGGGAAATCCTCCAAAGAGAGCGCGCCAACTGGCGCTTTGTGTCAGAGTCGCACTAGCGCCAACCTAGTTGGGTAAAGTTTTTAACAAACAAACTTCCGAAGGTTCCTTCTAACCTATCCATGAACTGATTCCAGTTTGAGTTAGTTCAGTTGGGCTTCGAATCCCCCAAGGAGGGAAGTAGTTCTCCACCTCTCATGGAAGCTTCCTAATGATAAGAACAATCCCATGAATCAGGTGGATGGTCTTATCTACTCCTCCTACCTCTATATAAGCTTGTTCTTTTCCCTTTGACAAGCTAGTTAGTAATTCTACTCTTCAAGCTCCCAAATCTAAGTCCCAAAGTCTGAGAATTGCTAAGCTCATATTACAAGACGCCTTGTTCATCCCCATAAGGCTACATCTTTGAGGAGGAGAGCCATGTCCAAGTAATCAAGGAGAGAGAGGCTTGTTCCCCGTCCCCTACAAGCTTTGCAAGGCATGTGTTGCTGATCACCCATCCAAAGGAGGATTTGACGTCAGAACTTGGTTGTATTCTCTTTTGTTTATCAATAATAATAGATGACTATCATTATGGTTCCACTCATGTGTCTTTATTATGATGTTTGA
>APFE030388695.1:0-28640 GCA_000404065.3 Pinus taeda | reverse complement strand
CCTTTGGCTATATCACAAACCCGCTTCAAAGGATTCATTTGTCAACATTGTCATGAATTCTCACCTTCAGATTACAGGGGAAGGGGAAAATTCTCTTGCGTTGTGAATTTTTTTATTTTATAATAAGTGTAATAGCTGAAAACCAACTTTTGTTGGCTACTATTACACCTATTAAAAAAAATAGAAAAAAAGAAATAAAAAGTAATAAAAAGTCTAAATAAGAATCTGATTGTGAAAACCTCTTATAGGGGTGTAGATAGAAAAATTGTGATATTTGAAAACCACCATGTGGCGGTTGTTACATTTTCTTTTCTTTCTGTAACAACATCATTTATCTCATGCACATCTTACAATATGTTGTTACAAGTTTTAATGTTTTCTTGTTCTTTTCAAATTTGTGTAAGTATTCGTAAAGAGTAGTGTAAATAAGAAACTATTGTAGAAATAGTGTTAGCAATTGTATTTGTTGTTACATGTGTAACAACTAACAACGTGCAATAGTGAACTAGGCAAAATCATCGGTTGCAATAGAATAGCATTCATCAGCATCATGCTACAAGAGGAATTGACACAACGAGCATGTCACCATCGAAATTAATTATATCATTCGTACCTTTTCTCCAGTCCCTTTTCACCACATCACCTTAGGTACATCACGCAAAAGGTATATCAATTTTTACTCTATTTAACAATTATGGTAATTAATATGACACTTTCATTGATGGGCGAGGAAAATTTCCACATTAAACTCAGGGGGAGGGCGAATCATTTCACAATCTACGATTTCAAACTAAAATTAAAAGTGACAACCATGTAATCATTATTAAACCCTATAATTATTGTTATCTCTTTACGCCTATCATGCCAAGGGATAAATCAAATTTAAGCCATACCTCCATAATCTAGGATGAATAATGAGATCATAACATGTGTAGTACAATCCCCATGATCCAAAATTCCTGCTTTGATTGCCTATCTCACTGCCTTGATATCAACCTCAGCGAAGAATTACACCCTCATTTCAAAATTCTCAGAGGAAGAACAAAGAAAACACAGAGTGCAGTAACTAAAATAGAAATGGGAGGAGAAACATTCTGGCACAAGCCCAATTCGACTAAAGCATTGGAAAATTTCCCCAAGGCGTGCCAAATTTTTAGGGAAGCATGATGGTTTGAGCTCTTCGAGTGACTTAAGTGATCAGAGGAGTCAATTGCCATAGAATTCACTAAAAACTTGAACAAAAACCAGAAAGAGCTTAGGGGGCTGAAGCTAGATGTTACAAAAGAAGTAATTTCTTGAGTAACATCATTGTAGGCTAGGAGAAAAATGTGGTTTAACTTAAATATTAATGACCCCTCCCTTAAGGGGGAATTCCTATGAGGAGAAGAGTAATTGGAGAAAATAAGCAAGGGAATTGACAAGTTGTCACTCCCTCAGCCATGGGGAGATGTTTCCCTCTACATCATTAAGTACATTGCTTATGAAGGAAGTGAAACAATCATGTTAAATTACCATTTTCCACTGTTAAACCACTTTTGACATAGGTAGCTGGTCAATCTCCCATATTTCCTGCTAGAAAATATAAGGCGCATGTCTACTACCATGAATATTGTTGCACACCTAGAGAGTTGTGTTACCAACCACGACCTCATCAATTTAATTGTGTTGGATGCATTGGAACACCAAGGCAGGACATGGGAGGAGTTTATGAGTAGAAAGACGAGGACTTCCCACCAAAGGCATGCTGAAATCCTTGATGACGCTCCAAGGGAAATTAGGGAGATTGAAGAACAAGGATAGTCCTCGAGAGGTAGGATTGAGAAAAGATCATTGGAGAAGTCGATAGGTAGCAGGATACCGAAGAAGAGGGTGAAAGTCAGCTCATAGCCAGAACCTTCACCTCCATCCAAAAACGAGATGAGAAAGCACAACGACACAAGGAAATAGAAAGAAGGGGAATAGGCCCATCCAGAAGAGGTCACTCTATCAGGTAAGGAAGAGACCCAACTTTTGCTGCATAAAATTGAAGATTTAGAAAAAGAAAATGAAAGATTAAGGCTGAAATTAGAGGAGAGTAAAGTGGAAGCATAGGTCCAGGGCTTGGAAACCTTGGCAGAGGCCGTAGACAAAATGAAGGCATAAACCACATCGGGTTCTATATGGGCAGCATGTGTTAGGGATCTAGCAACAACTAGAGAAAACGTTTGTGTTGCAAACACCATTTCAGTGGAAAGTCAAACTGAATCCTGGGAAGCTGTTACATAAGAACCCATTAATAGCACTGCTATTACATAAGAACCAACAACTGAAACAGAGCATCCCATGGTAACTAACTTAGAAGATGATACACAAGAACCTGCCAACAACACTGTTGTTACGTAAGAACCAATAGTAGAGGCAAAGGTTACAAGGGAAGAAAAAGAAAGAGATGAACCACAAGAACTCGCTGACAAAGCAGTTGGTACACAGAAATCGGCAACCAAAACAGAACAACTCAATCCTCGAGATGTTGTTACACCCCCAAGTGATATTGCATGTGAAGGAACACAAGGTCCTGAAGCAGGATGGTGCTCAGAGAAAATTTTATCGATATCAGAATTGCAAAAATGGAAAAAGCATGCACTCTCCTTACAAAAGGGAGTGATCTCACTGGAATAACATTGGAAAACTGTAGATTCTTTCAAGGAAAAGTGGGCTGAGAAGAAATTGGTAGAAGAATGGGAAAGATGGGAAAAAGAGGAATCCATGAAGGAGAAGGAGGAGTAATTGCATCTATTATAGCAGCAAGTTCGAGATTTAACAAATGGTAAACACAAGCTACACAAACTCGCCCTAAATTTGTTAGGGTGTAGAAGGACCTCTCCATCCTACCTAGTCTTTATGTGGGAAAGATTTATTTGTTTGTGTTGAAGGATGTCTATGAAACTATACCTTATTTAGGTAATTCTACCGAAATGTTTTTGGAAGATTTCCGTGCTTGTGATTTTAATGATCAAATATTACTATGTGAGTTGTCTCTTCATAATATACCCTGTGAGCATGTTATTTTACACATGGTTGTGCACATTGTATCCTACATGGGGGACCTACAGTTGTGTGCTTTTATTTCTTTCATGAGAAATCAGATGGAATGGCACCTGGCCATGAATTCAACGGACACCAATGAAGAAAAGGAAACATTATGGATAAGTGTGGAACTAGGAATGGCTACAGAGTTGAGGCATAATTTTAAGATATTTATGAGTACTCTTAGCATCAGAGAGAAATAAACTGTCTACGAAAGGAGAATCGTGGGGTTCTGCCTCAACCTATTTGTGCAGCAGAAGATCCAAGCACTAACGTGGTCCCTTAAATGCATAGAGGCCAGTAGTGCAGGTCTATAAGAGGGTGACCCTTTTGGGTTTCAAAAATTTTTGGTTGTTGTTGAATGGATCCCAGAGTACCCCCAAATTGTGAGATCATTAGGATCCTTCTAGACAGAGCTCAAGTTTAAATATCCTTTGATTTAGCTGCCAGTGGAGGAGTACCATCCCTATTATCAGTTGTGTGACTACGAGGAGGAATCCTAGCTACATCAGTTGATGGCCACTCAGGGCTACAGGACTGTTGATGAGGATATTGCTGGCACTTACAACTTGACAGATCTATAGTGGAAGTATAACAACAATATATAAGAATTTTGCATGAGGACATGCAATTTCTTCAGTTGGGGGGAGATGTTGGGTGGATATTTTGGGCATATTTTAGATACCTCTTTCCCCCAATTTTGACCATTTTACCTTCGAACCCACAAGATTTACAACCTAATTATCTCTTTTCCTAGTTATAAGAAGCAATTCTTGATGTGACATAATACTTTTCCATTTTTTAAAATATGAATGAAGTGATACCTTTTTTATGGCTAACCAGGGTAAGTGTGGGAGAAGTTCTCTGGATCTTTTTCTTTCAAGTGTTGCCCATGGATTCAAGGCCAAAGGATGGACAACTGTGTTGTTAATTCACAAATATGTTTTGAGGATTTGTTGTTACAGATCATTGTTGTTAAACCTCAAGTTGCTGTTACAACTCAAGTTGTTGTTACACTGTGAGATGTTGTGCCACCGCAATTGTTAAAGATTTTGGGTACTATTCCAAGAGACAGTTGTCAAGAAGCATGAATTACCTATGGGTGGTTAAAGAATATAGGCAGTTATGATTTTATAAAATGATGTAACTTGAATAGACCTTATATTCAGAAACCAGTTGTAACAATTTATATTTTATTTTAATATCAATCAACATGAGAATATTAATATTCTCATGACTGATATATTCCCTCTTTTGGGCATGTAAACTTTATAAAAGGATTCAGTTCCATGAAGGGAACATGCAAAATGAGATAGTACTGTCATTTTGATTTTGTAATTCACAACTATTTTAATACAAGAACATTGTTGGTGATACCTTTATAGATTTTGTGTTGAATTCCTATCTAGTTCTTATTTCATCCCTGGGCCCTACTAGGGAGGAAGGACCCTCCTCTTTAGTAGGGATTGCAGTACTAGTTGTAGCAGTAGATTAAGTATTTATTTCTCATAAGTGTGAAGTTATTGTTGTCGTTGTGTAATTCATATAGAAGCTTACTTATGTTTTTCATATTTATGATATGTTGTTACACATGATTGATTAAGCTCTAATAATTGATCAGTTGGTTCAGTCATTGATATTATGTGTGGCACACCCATTCTTGGTAAAACATGAAGTTTGATTTCATCCATGTAGAATTCTTTTTTATTTATGCATAAGTGTTTAATTTCTGCAATCGATTCAACAACATTTCTTTCTGCTCTTTATTTATATCCTTGGCTGTTATGTATCAACACAGATAGTGCAGACACCTTTGAAATAAACAGACCTACCTTGATTGACAATTAAATGGTTGCGGTTCAGTCAATTAACAATTATTAAACTGGCACAACAATAAGTTATAAAGCTCCATAGGCAATATGTTTCCTTTTCATCGGTTTTGCTAAGGTATTGGTGTGGTTTAACATCAAGGATGGTATTCCACAAGGGGGAGGGTTCTGTAACAACCTGGTGAAAATTCTACGTAGTAAAAGTTAATAAAGACAAAATAAGACCATAGGTAAGGGACACATATTCCAAGTTGAATGTTGGGCATGACATCCTAGTGTGGGTGTTAATTTCAGTTTATTATGGCTAAGGAAATTGGCAAAGGCATTAAAAGGCAAAAATGCATTTTGGCACATTTATTTATGAAAATAAAGGAAAATAGGAGAAAAGTAAGGTGAAAGGTCAGAGGTTGCATGTGAGGAGGAAATTGAAAGAAAATAATGGAAAATAGTGGAAAATGAAGAAAATAGAGGCCTCATTGATAAAAATCCTTCTGAGGATCAGTTGGTAACCTTTTCTTAGTTCACGTTTTCGAGATCTCTCATTATTCTCTCTCTCTCTCTCTCACTCTCGGTCACTTAGAGTTTTCTTGGAGCACTCTAGATTTGGATCAAGGAAGGAAAAGCAGGCAAAGGGAAAGGAAGGAAATCAAGGATCAAGGAAGGAAGAGCAGGATCAAGTAGATTCAATAGGAATACTTGAAGGTAACATATTTCACGTGTGATTTCATAGCTAGTTTTGACATGCGTGGCTTTCAATGTTAGTGTATGGTTCTCTTGCTATCGGTGGCATGGTTTTGTCAAGTTATGGAAGTGGTTTTTAGCGTAGCCTTACCTTTTATGGATGCCATGGTATGTTGGGATGTTTATCTCACTTTTGAGCCTTTGCTTTCTAGATGGATTTCAGAATCTAAGGCGGAGGTGGTCTCAAGGTTCATTCCCAAAGGTCTACGAATACCTTGAACAGTTTTGGTGGGATACACATAAAGCCAGAGGGATAATTCTCAGTTTAGGGCCTGGTAATCCAAGTTATTATTGTGACAAATCCTACGAAACTGGTCTCAGTTTAGGGCCTATTGATCTAGGTTTGGATTGCGGTAAAGCCTGAGAGATAAGGAGAAAAAAAAATCATCAAGGATAGTGATGGATTCCAGATGGAATTCCAAGTTCAGTTTTGTTGTGATTAGAGCACTGGTTTTGGTGTGATCACAGTTTGGTAAGGGTGGAGGTAGTTTAACCTATGGATTTGCTTGGTTTTTTTTTATTTTGGTTTATCCATGAGATCCCACATTCATGATTGGAATATGGCTCGAGGGTGACTGGCTGAAAGAACGAATTGGTTTAGCCATGTCTATGGTTAGGCAGAACATGGAAGTCCCAAACCTGATCGAGTTTTCCTATGATTATGAAAGCTAATTTTTCTTGCTTTTGCACTTGTTTATATGTGGATTTAGTGGCTATTATATCTCTGTTATTTATATGGTTTTATGCTGGTTATAAACATGGTTACTTCATGTATTTACTTATAATTGTTAAAATGATGCATGAAAGACCTAATTGATGTCATAATTGCTCAAGGGAGAAGTTGGTGATGCTTCTTGTTAACTTTCATAAGAGCTTCAGTCATTCATGCTTTATCTAGTATCCTAGACATGTAGGTTGCATTGATGCCATCTTTTTGACAGAATGTCAGTCCCCATTGGGGATGGTCATGCCTAGTCCTAAGGTTGATTTTTGGTTTATTAGTCTTTTCATCATGTATTTTATGGATTTTGGAATTTACAGCCAGTTTTGGGCAATGGCCAAAATTCTGGTATAGAAAATTACCTTAAATTCTATGGATGCTAGCATAGGTGTACTAGGAAAATTCCCTGGACATTGGCTTGTATGCCTCTAAGAGCATCCAGAGGTCCCTAGATGTTGGCATACCCATAGAATGAGTGTACAAAGGTCAAGAGGTCTAAAAAATTAGTGTAACCTAGGGGCATGATGTATGAGTGGTTGAGATGTCTCCTGGGGGCGTTGTTGTTGATGTGGAAGGTGTGGTTGATGTGTTTCCATCGATTCCATTTCCTTAAGGTCACCAAGGAGGATGAATCATATTATAGTAGCCTCTCCATCACATGTTTACCCCAGTTGTTTAGTTACATGGGTAGATGTGGGAGGAGGGTGGCTACAAGGATAGCCCAGGGGTCCAAGAGTTCAAGGAAGTTTGGTGTGCAAATTACATAATTGTGTCCAAACTCAGCACCATCTGATATATATATGCCTTAAGGAATTTTGTTGATTTGATGGGAAAAGCGTACGTGGATACCACGTGGGTTCCATGTGGTTGTAATTTCCTATGTGGAAAGGATTTTAATGGAAATATCTAAAAATTCCATATCTTGTGATCTAGTTATTAGATTTTAATGAAGTTTATATTGTTGGAAAAACCTTTGGTAAGTTAAGTGCAACGATTAATCCCAAGTGTTGGGTGGAGCCTAATTATCTTCTTTATTCAAAGGAATCGTTGTGTTAGATCCTAGTTCATAATGAGGTGGAAATGCTGCCCATTCAATCACCATCAGGAGGGGGTGATGACAATTTTATTAACCCCCACCTGGCAGGGGTTCGGGATAGCATCCTCGAAGCTAAAAATAGATGCAAAATTTCCTTGTAAAATATTCTAATTCCGTAGTCAATCTAGGTCACTCATTAGGTGGATGATGCAATGGTACAAGTTATATTTAATTTATGGTTTCTTTCTCTAGAAGGAAACCCCTCTATATATATGAGGGAATTGTGTTGCAATTGTGTATATGTATATTCTGAGCAAGAAAGAGAGAGGAGACACTATGATAGCGAAGAGGAAATTACAACGGATCTGTTGTAGGTTGTATCTCTTAATTTTGTTGGATAATATTAAAGGAAGGAATTGTTGTTTCTTCGTCTATGTAGCCCAAATTGGGTAAACCACGTATATCTGTGTCTCTTGTTTTATGCGTTTTCTCTGTTTTTGTTTCTACAATATTTTTTGTGTTCCATTTCTTTGTAATATATAATTTTCTAACACCAAGGTTAAATTTTGTTAACTTTGGGGAATATATTATGGAAAATTACACACAAAAATTGGAGTTGTTACTTTCTTGTCTGATGACCCTGACAAGACTACTAGATCAAGGAGTATGTGACCAAAATCAATCAAGCAAATAGATCCCAAACCATATGATCGAATCCAATCATTCATGCATTTAGTTTCTTAAATAGGGCTTGAGCTGAAACCCATGATCCTTGTAGATCAATGACTTATGTTGGATTCAATTGAAAGCTTCCTTGCTCCAACTAGGAGATATAATCCTCCACAAAAAATATAGAACCTGCACATAAGCACCAACATAGGGCACAAATGGTCTTACATACAGGACGAATGACGTAAATAAAAAAAACATAGACATAAACAATTGATACAATTTAAAATTTACAGAAAGGGAACATCCATTTTCATCTATCATAAAATTAAATAATACAACAAGTATACCTTCACATTATTTACATCCTCTCCTCAAGCTTGTAGCATGGTGTCCTACTCCTAATATAATAGAGTTCTCACACTTTAATATAGATACTCTCTCTAAACTGCTTTCATCTTGGTGAGATTATATATCTTCATTCTATCCTTTAGAAGAATGTATCTAGACACCTCGGGGCTTGAGAAGTTAGGAAACTTTTGCAATAATGTAAATGGACCCCTAGCTAACTCATACACAAGTCGGTCAAGTTGATCTCCTTAGGCATGACAAACTCTAGAAACCTTTTTCTCAATTATCTCAATTATGGAATAAATATTATCTCATAATTATAAAATTGTGACAAAATAATAATGAGAAATAACTCATTCATGTAATTCTACTCTTTTAATATGGAATAAATATCACATAAGTAAAAATAAAGGTGAAAGGGGATGCATTCTAGCCAGCAAATGAGGTAAATTGAACTTGGGTTTCTCTCACTATAATGGAGTGGAAAATAATGTTATAAAATATGCCCCCTAATGCTTGAGGTCAGAAGAGAAACTAATGGTAGAAATGCATTAAAAAAAAAATCAACTCAAAATGGGAGGAAGGAGCCAATAATTGGAAGTTAGACCATAGGAATTCAAGTGTCAAAGTCTCAACTCTGTTGATAACATCCTTGATGCAGGCATACCCAAGCTTGATCATCAAGAGAAAATTGAACATGGCCGCCAAACATACATTGTGGATCCATGAGGTGAAATGCTAGGACATGACCATGAACAATACAGAGTGGATCCATGTGAAAAATCAGAAATATGATAGGTGCTAAGAAATATAGTGTGGATCTATATTATAATATACATCAACGGGACTATGGACACATAACAGACATGAGGTGTCCTAGAGTAGTCCTCAAAGTACATAATGAATACATAACTCTAACATAGTCTAGGGAGGGTGCCATATAAGAGTGAAATTTCCCAAACCAAGGGTCGTCAACATAACCCTGATTGTATGAATATATTACATGCAAATAAATGAGCCGATGTTGAACATGGTAGAAACTGTATGATTATCATTAAATGAGGTATACTATTAACAGACATGAGGGGACCCACCAATGATGAAAATAGACCCCAAGGTACCTGGTATAGTCCACTAAGTGTGAATATATGAGTTGACACTGAATACCCATGGACTTTACTGATCAAGAATCAATTATGTAAACTCGTTATTGATCAATAGGAAACCTACCACTGAGGTTTGCATGCTCCAAGGTACTACTGGTTCCTAGATTAAGCTTTTGGATAATGACTTGAAGTTGATAGGAGAAGATTTGTCAAAGGAGGGCCTTGAGGTATCCCCCATAAATCAACAAAGTAAAAAAAGAGATAATTTAGTGAATGCCTAAAGTTAGGAATCAATGAAGTACAACTGACACAAGGATGGCCAACTCATAAAGGTAAATAGGAAACTATAGATGGTAATATTCGGCTGAGACTTGCATTAAACATGTAATGGCATGACACAAGAGTGACTAGGCATCATGACTAATGAGAACCACATGATATCGTGCAGCAATGTAGGAGGCATTGAAGCACACTCCATATGACTATAAGAGTAACCAACCAAAGGTGTAGACTGACTCATATTTATGGTATGAATCCTATGCAACCTAAAACCCAACTATAATATAACAATGCAGACATGCACTATGTTCAAAGGTGATGCAATTGATGTTGCCATTTTGATGGCTAAAAAAAATATTTTTTCTCTCCCCATTTTCTCCTTTTATTCTTCTTCATGGTTTAACGAGCACAAAAGAGAAGTATGTTCAATAGGTTAATTTTTCATAAAGTGATTCCCTTGAGCCTGAAAAATAGATAAAATAATATAAGGGAGAATCTTCTAAACATAATAGATTAGAGTATTCATTTTTTGTAACTAGTCTACTGTCGGTCCAGAAAGACATACCTTCAAGTACTTTAACAAGTGTGAAGGAGACAATTTCACTCGACAATATTTTCTAAGTTAAGGAGTCTGAAAAGAACTTATAGGAAACTCCTCCTGAACGAATGAGTGGTATAAAGGATAAAAACTAGTTTTGATCATGGTAGAAATTCTTGAAACATGGAAAGGTTAAGAGGTTGGCTAATAACACCACTCATCATAGGGATTCCTCCAAGAAAGGGTAAAACACCAAGTGAAAGAAAATGATAAACCAAGTAGATGGTGACAATGGAATGAGGAGGGAAAGGATTATCATGCATAAATATGATAATAAAAAGTGGCAATCACAAAGCATAAAGTGTTGAATCCTCCCATGGTAAGGCTAGAAATATGACAAAAAAGAGGACATGAGGCTCATATTCTAGGTCATGGTAGGTCACGAGGAGGGATTCCAAAAAGAGAATGGATAAGATACTACATGGATACCATAACAAAAAAGAGGTGCTAGTATAGGGTATCCATGTATAGGTGGGCGCTATCGTCAAGCTGCGATGTGGATAGAGAAGAGTGGCTAATCTCACAACTTGACGGGGTGGGAACTAAGGCACAAGGATGGCACTAACAGTAAAAAATGCATCTTTTATGATGATATATGAATTACCCATATGACAAGTTTATAGAAACACACCTAAGTTCCACTAGATATTGCAATAAACAATGCGACCTGTTCCTTTAAAAACCATCTAGACATACTACACCCATGGTGAAATCACATAAAGAAACAAATAAACATGGATGAGTTAAAAATATGACCATATATTTTTTATTTTTTGAATTTTATAATAGACTAGAAAGAGCTCGCACACACCAAAAAAGAGATAAAAGTATCACACACTCTCTTATGTATAATATGTACAAGTGTATCTCAGTCTAATAGGTCACGTCAAAGTGTTCCCACTATTAGACGCATGGAAAGTATTCCCATACATGAACTCCTGGAGGAGTGGAGGTATTATATAGTGCACCATGAAGGGGCCATGTTGTAGAAAGTAGAACTTCCCAATTCCTAAAAGGTGATGATGCCAGGAAACACCTAGAACCATTGTGTTAGCAGGAATGACCCAAGTACATACAAGGTGAGTGGTATAGTGATCTAGTGGAGCTCTTTGACAAAGAGACTCAAGAAATAAGGGGGTACGAGACACTCCCCGACAAGCAGATGTGAGTTGGAAGATTCATTAGAAAGTTCAACATTAGAAACCCAAGGCTTTACTCGGTCAATTCAAGATCATGTTTTCCAATCTCTACCTTTTCCAAGTGGGGAATAATAATGACATGAAGAGGCATAATTTCCCTAGGATGATTAATAGGTGAATCTACGACCTCTGAGATGACTTGTTGAGAAAAGTGCTTGTCATAAAGGGAGTCCTGTGGAAGAGGTTGAGGGACGATCGATGTGGGAAAAGGATCTTGGTCATATTGCATATTAGGATGGAGCTTTTGACCAATGTCAAGAGGTACTAACAAGACTTATGGTAAGGAAATATCTTCCACAAAATGTGACATGTTCCTACCATGTTGATTTATATCTATAGAAGAAGGCACATCCCAACGGTTAGGTGACCTATGGGGTCGACAGTTGACAGAAGAGATCATGTGCGTAGGAACAGTGGTAGAAGACCTGTTAGCACGCTTTTTTTGGAAAAGTGTATGAAAAATTCCTTATTTACGTTGCTTGTGACTAGCAACCCTAAGAACAAAAATAATAGCTACAATTTTTATTTAAAACTGCAAAATTAACATTGAAATCCCTCCAAAAATATGTATCATGAAATGATAATAACAAATAGCAGCATATAAAATGATAAATACCCAATGGAAATTAAAGCAATTCTCTTTATTGATTTAAAATGAAATTATTATACCTGATGAGATAGATCGTAGACTTGGGGTTGAAAATCCCCCTCCATGGGATGGGTCCTTTTGATGGCCCTGTGCTTCATCTCTTTCTCTCAATGGTTGTATGCAACAGGTAAAACATGGCAATGGGGGCTTAAAATCAAGATGAGAGCTCAAATGTCATGAGACAAAAATGATGACGATGAGAATGTTCATGGTTAGAAATAAGGAGAAAACCCTTCTACTTATAACAAAATATTGAGATAGAATGAGATTTAGAAAATTAGAAAATATTAAAGAATAAATCAAAATATAGCCACTGTGAATATCTTATTATATTTTTTGAGAATGAAAAGATATTCGAAATGGTCAAATATCTTTATTTAGAAAATGGTTAAAGTAATTAAAAATAAAAAATGATTTAATAATTACTCTAAGATGATTAAATCAAATATGAAATATAAATAATTATTAAATAATGATATAATAATTATCTCATGAGAGAAATAGCGGATAAATGTGGAATAATAAATAAATAATGATTTAATTAATTATTCTCACGGGGTTTTTTTTCAATTTTAATGAGAAATAATTTATGAAAATGGTTCAACAGGTTATTTCCTAAGGTGAAAGTGAGTTTTATTGTGTAAAACGCACCCTACATGGTGTATTTCAATCAACTTAGTAAGAAATGATTGGGTGAACGGTATTCAGATCATCGAGATACACAAGGATAATGTGTTCTAGGTCATGAAAACAATATGACATGGCATGTTAAAAAGTGGCCCCAACATTCTTTAGATGAAAAGGCATGAATTTATAAGCAAACATTCCCCACGGACTAGTAAAAGAAATTTTATGTTGATCTATAACACGGATCCGTATCTGGTTGTACTCTGAGAATCCATCCATAAAGGAAAAGACCTCATGTCCTACACACTCGTCCATGATTTGGTTGATGAAAGGCATTGTGAAATTGTCTTTGGGTCAAGCTTTGTTCAGATCGCGAAAGTTCGTGCAGACATGAATGGTGCCTCACTTTTTTTAAATGGGAACAAGGTTGGAAAGCCAAGTAGTGTATGCCACTGGGAAAATTAATCCAACCCACTTGAGCTTATCGATTTTAGATTTGATGGGGTCACGCTTAGAAGGATGGATAGGCCTTTTCTTTTGGTGGACAAGAATGGCATTGGGTCATGTGTAAATATGTTGTTGAACAATGGCAGGATCAAGTTCGAGCATCTCAGAATATGACCAAGTGAAAACATCACATAATTATTTGAATAACTTAGTGTAAGCCTGAATTTATTTTGGGTGCATTGTGCACCCAAGGTGATATTTTCTTCAAATCCTGGTTTATTTAAGATAATATTAATGGTGGGTGAAATTTTGGCCATATTTCCTTCTTCTAAAGCATCTGGCATAGGGATAGGATTTTTACACCAAACAACTTCACCATGAATCAAGTTATTAGATTCCACAACAAATTGATCATTGGATTGTTACAGAAGGAAATACACACGATGGTGTATATTATCCCAAGGATAATAAGGGGTGGTCACAACTTCCATGATGTCTTCACCAGAATGAAATATGGGGGGATAGGAGGAATAAGGACCACTTGATGATGATGAAATACCTAGATCATCATCATGGGAGACAAGGTTCACATGCGCATCATTAGAGAGAGGGGAAAAATGACTATTGGTTGTGACATCCACTGATGTTGAGATGAAAATGTCTTCTAAAGATGGTTTGAAAGATGCACAATACGAAACTCTGAGAGAGTCTGAATATATTAATCCCATGGATAAAAACATGTAGAGAATAGGTGTTGAATTATTTTTCATCTTGACATCAGGAGGGGGAACCACAATAGTGGGTTGAGAAACCTCCTCTCTTGGCGAAGACTTTGGGCTAGAAACCATAGGTAGAGAGGATGGAGAGTCACTACGAGTGGCATATAGTTCGCAAATGACATGGAGCGTATTATGAAAGTCTTTGAGAGAAGGACAATAATGAGAATAATTTCCATACGTATCGCAAAAAATAGATGGATGGTTTTTTCATAAAAATTTATTCTTCTTGGTGGACTTAGGCAAGGTGTCATGGAATTCCAAAATGCTAGGATCAGGTTGAGAATATGAGACCATGTTCTTAACATGGAGGAGTTCATAGAAATTTTTGGTGGTATGCCCATGAACATTACACAAAACACATGGGGGAATAGGCTTCAGTGGTTTAGGATGAGTGCTAGTCACTTGAGTTTCCTTCTCAATGCCCCCCTTTTTCTGGGCTTTCCCCCCTCACCAGATGCTTTCACAATATGAGTAGCTTCATGTTTAGTTTGTTGTGGAACTAAAGAAAAGCAAGGGGTGGTAGAAATAGGTTGTATCTAATTCAAATCCACGTAAGGTTTGATATCGCTAGGAGGAGTGTCTGTAGGAGGATCAATGTACCAAACTGGGATCACCAAAGTCATGTTAGGGAGAATCAACATAGCCATGATATGAGTAGAAAATTTTCCTAGTGTTGGGAATAAAAAAGGTATTTGACCAAAGGGGTAATGACCTAGAGGAAATTCTCTTAAGGGAGGGAGACTTGGAGGAAAACGTCCTGAAGGGAACTGACTTGGAGGAATTGTTCCTTAAGGACAAGCTAAGTCATGGGCACCACATTGTTGAGGAGATAACTACTAGGAAGATGTATTGGAATGCTTATGGGTAGCCTGTGATGCTTGAAGCATGAAAACACTTGAAGAGCTAGGCTCAGTATGAACAAGAAGTGTGGTGTAATAAGCCCCAAGCAACGTGGAATTTTTATAAACTCCAGGTGAAACATCGGTAAAGGTGGAGGTGGTCTTGTTGCTCGCCTTCAATGAAATGGTATTTTGAGGAGAGGTCTACAACTGAGGATCATAGTAAATCAACTGATCGATAGTGACGATGTTTCCATTATGAGGAAATCACATCTTACGAAAGAAAAAAGATGTGACAGATGACATGGCATACATATAACTATGACCAAGTAAGAGGTTATAATCTAAAGGTGCATTGATAACTTCTATATCATTAATTATAGTCTTTCTAGCAACTGATAGAGGTGGATATTTGTGGCTATCCACCTATTCCACTTGGACCCCCACCATTGTACCATTATTTCTTTTAGTTTCCATAATTGTAGCACAATTTACTATTTTTGGCAGTTTTTCAGGTCTTGGACGTCTCAAGCCGTTTTGGGGCTGTAAATGACATTTTTTTGGAAAACAGGAAAATGAACCTTATATTATTTTGAACTAAAAGTTGTAGTCCTTTGATAGATCCTTCTAGTGAGGTATCGTGCATGAACAATGAAGATCATATACCAAAGTTACAACCACAACAACTTGATATACCAATTTACTCCAATAGGGCCCATAGTTTTGGCGTTTCCTCTTCTAGGGTTAGGTTTTTCGATGTTTAGGGTTTTCCATTATTTATCAATAATAAATAGGCCTTCGAGCCTCATTGGAACATTGTTCATAACCATGTAGCCACCACATCTCTTCTCATAGATAAGTTACCATTGCTTGATCTAAGTCGCTCCAAACACATGTAGAAGTCCAAGAGGGCTCAGAAAGGGTCAAAATTGAAAGTGGTGAAATTGCTCCCAAACTAGCACTAGATCGAAATGCTGGCCACCCTGATTCCAACGATATGAAAGACACTCAAATCCGAGCTTGTATGGAGGATATAGAACCAGTCAAAGTTTTGGTCAAAGTTGGGCAGTGGGTCAGGTTTAAGTGTCCTACAAATTCATCATCAACCGCCGTGGAAACTTAGCTGCTGAGATCAGGCAAAATTGTTGTCTCTTTAATTTGACAAAATAAAAAATGTGACCTATTATTACTATTAATAAAAATAAAAATAAAATATGTAATGGGATGGCAGGCCATGACCCTCGCCACCCCTCCCCCTCCCAAACCATATATTTAAAAGACAAAATTAATATTAGAAAAAGGGTCAACGACCATGATCCCACCAGACCCCCTAACCACCATACCCACATCATTGTGTATCAAACATTATATATGGGTGGTGGGCAGGCCACCTCTAGTGGACCCGGACCATGCCCCCACCATTATACCATTTGTCAATTCAAACTAGGGTGGCAGGGATTGAACTTGCCCGATGAGTGTGGCTAACCCACCTCCCAAGTGCCCTCACAACAATGCACACCTTTTAACACATACCGCCATGATAAATAAACCATGACATGCCACTATTTAAATCAAAAAGTTATGTATTAATGTTACAATGGTTTTCCCATTAAAAGAAAATGATGCGCCAAGTTTGGTGGTCGGCAGGATTTGAACCCCGACATCTCCGCCTCTATCCATCCGGCCAAACTGATATGCCATGAGTGGTGGCTTTTTAAAGCCCGCCACCCAGCCAACATATAAACCATGCATTTTCTCATTCACAAGAGAGGAGGAACTGATGTGGAAATCAAAATATTAATATTTTGTTACAGAGTAGTGGAACAATGTGGCATGGATTCTGAGACAAAAATATTTTGATGTTGTGAGGAATCTTTGAGATTCCATGTGGAGGTAAAAATTCATTTTGTCAGAATGTAATCAAGTTTATAATCATTTTTCTTAGATTTTAATAGGGAACACAATGGTGAGGTTACATTCACCTTTTGATTAGTAGATTTGCAGATTCCCATTGGAGGAGAATCTTCGATAATCTTGAGGGAATCTTCCAAATTCCTTGGAGGGTGAAATTTCCCATATCCAGAATGCAATCAACTTTATACTCATTCTTCTCAAAATTCTGCAAGGATCCAGAGAAAATTTTAAGAACCACCCTAAATTTATATGTATAATAAATGGGTGAATCCCCATGATACATAGGAAAAATGTGAGGTGATTTTATCAATAATATAATATGTATATATAATTTTTTTAGCAAATCTCTCATCACATTATATTATCTTGTAAAGTCATGGTGAATCTTTCACTGAATTATAAAATCTTGTAAGATCTTGGAAAATCTTTCACTAAATAATAAAACATTGTGAAGTCTTAGCGAATGTTTTGTTAAAGTATGAAACCATTTATGATAATAGGAAAACATATTCATTAAACTATAATATACTAACATACATGTTTGGAAAAGAGAAACATAATTTTCTCTTCCTACAAACAATGTTGCAAGTTTTAGTGGTCATGTTTGTCAAGGTTCTTACTGTGCACTCTTTCATATCCTTCTATTAGTTTTAATAATATTCCACAAAAAGGTTATTGTAGGTGTTGATCTTGACCACTAGTTCTATCAAGGTAGGAGAGATTTATATTATCTCTACCACTTTTGTCAAGCTATGAGAGATTAATGTTTGTACAAATTTTGTTTTACTTTTCTCCCAACTTTTGTTTCCTTGAGTGTTTCCATCACTACCTTGTTGATTCCATATCAAACCAATTTCTCAAATGCCAGGATAATTGTGACAAATAACTTTCTTGCTTCTACAAATTTGCAACCTCATTGTAAGGAGAAGTTGTTATATTTGTAGGGGAAATTTATAAACACTTTCATTCGCTCTCTGGGTAGTTTTTAAGCCATCAACCTTCAGGTAGTTCATCCTTCCATATGATATTTGTTCATTACACTCTGTTCTTCAAGAAATATATAAGTTATGAAAGTCATTCTACCATGTCATGAAGTGTTGAATAAAGGGAATCCCATACCCATGAACCTTACCTATGGTCTTACAATTCAATCTTTTGTTTTGAGTCATTGTGTTAAAGTCTCTCCCCTTCAAGCAGGCTTTATGCAAGTAAGAAAATGAAACAGGGCCCCTTTACTTACTGACCTTCCTTTCTCTTACCTGAATAGTTGTATCTTACCCAACCAACAAATGGTTCCTACCTTGAATTATGGAGTTTAATAGACCAACAATAAAAGATTTATGTAACTCTAGTACCCACCACCTGAACACCTTATGGCCCAACACGAATGAAGGCGTGTTAAGGATTTCTTCATTAGTCTTCGTAAAGATCATTTCAATTCATATTCATCATGGCTTCCGCTAACCACTCATGTAGGGTCACTTGGCTTGGAAATGCAAATTTCTCATTAATGCTTCCCATCACTCGACCACCTTCAATCATATTCATTTCAAGAATTTCATTTTGATTAGCATTTGTAAAATTTTTATGTGGTTTTTGTCATCAACAACTACTATTTTTTCTTGAATTGCTCCATCATATTCTTAAGTAGCATTGCCATGTTCATCATCATCACCTAATATATGATAATATCTTTGAGGTAGACTCAACATGTTTATAACAACTTTTGCATATTTATCACCAGGTATTTCAAAAGCTTGGCTACAAGCCTCATCATTGGTAAGAGAATCATAATTGACTAGAAAAATTCCATTGCACCTACATTCCACATTAATATTAGAGGGTGTCAAGGTCCTTTCAATAGATATGCTAGCAATTTCAATTGTTTCAAACCTTTTTACCTCTCTCCATGGTTTCTTTTCCATCCAATTTATTCTCTCAAACCTTAAATAGTTCTTAAAATTCCTAAACACGTTTCTAGGGGTATGCAACTTATGAGTAATGTCTAAGCAGTGCCAACACTATGTATGCCTATCATGTTTGCCTCTGTGGTTTGTAAAACTATGTTGTTGTTATGGCCATAAAAAATTAACAAGTATATGTTTGTAAGATAGATGACTCCAGGTAAAAAGTGACAAAATGGTATAGCCAAATCATGAACAATTATTTAGTCATCCATGCATTAGGATGTGCAACCACATATATTCCTTGCTCACAATTCTTGACATGGTTCTTCATATTTTTATTTCCCTAAAACAAATATAGCCTAGACATTGATAAACCACTTGTAATTGCACAACAAAATATAGTTATCCACATTGTTGTTAGGAAACACTTTGGCACATTTTCACTTATTCTCTTGCCATTTATCCACATGCCACAATTCTTTCCAACTTGGAAAGGAAACTCATCACAATTGCATAAACATTTTGTAAATTGTATGAATGATCTATGTCTGCCTTGGATAGAGTGTAATAGAACTTGGTCAGAATTGTAGGGTGAAAATCCATAGCTTTGTCTCTATTTCAATTGTTCATAATGCCAGCTCTTGATATATTTTCTTAACTCCTGCACACCCTAATTCCCCCAAAATCCATCTTTGAATGGACTCAAAGTGGAGCAACGTTAGCCTTAAGTTGTATCAACTCTAGGTCATGGCCAATTTCAAGTATCTCCTTACACCAATCAACTATTTCCTCCTTTTGCTCAATAACACTGTAATAACCCCTTTCTTCTTCTTCCTTGCATGAGGTATTTATCCAATAATGTATTTATGCTAGTGAGTTCCATATTTTCTCACTACAACTCTTATTAAGCATCCATTGAAGTCAACATCATTAATTTCCTTCAGCATATCCTCTTTAGTTTGGCCTCTGTTAACACTAATATTCTTGGTTAAACTTGCACCTTGCATTATAATTCATGCAGAAGTACCACCTTCAACATCTGCATCATATACTTTTCAGCTTTCATATCATTATGCTTTTCAAAACCTACCGGATTTAACTCCTCATTTGATGAAGAGCTTGGTAGATGGTCAACCCTTGTCACTTGCATTCATACCCTCACAAGAGAAACATTATTACCTCATGTATGACAAAAAAACATTAAACAAGCAAATATTGTAGAATAATAGAGGTTGATGCAGTGCATAGCAACAAGGAAATGAAAAAATTTAAGGTAAACATAGGTGACAAGAAACAAAAATTTAAAAGGAGAGAGTTTATGAAATAACGTTGATCCTAAACTAAAGATTCATGGTGAGAGAAATGTTTGCAGTGACCTATAGAGCAGTATTGTAAAATGAGTTGAAGAAATGGTGGTTCCATTAATGATGGTTTATATTTATAATGCTCCATTGGAAATCTTGATTCATGATTCTCAAGAATAAACATACATTATATGAAATTTTGACATTGATCTAAAGAGCAGTATTGTAAACTAAGTTTTCGCAATGGTGCTTCCATGAATTATAGATTAAATGTATAACATTCCATTGGAAATTTGAGTGGTGAAGGGTCATAGACATGGATTGCATATGCAAAATGATGATATCTATGCCTAGGATTGATTTGATTATGATCTAGGGGCTCTTAGTTTCTCCTAGCCAATGATGGTGCTTCTAAAATTTTTAATGGCCTTGGAAGATTGATTTGATTAATGGTCATTTTAAACAGAGTTGAATAAGTTACTCCTTTGCATTATAGATTGCAAACTTAGTGGTGGGTCATGGAAAGCATTGAATGATAAGAATTACCTATTCATGTTTGATCAAATGCACAAGGGGAAAGAAGCATTGGACTCTATATGGACTTGAGGTTATACATATTGGAACATCATTCACTGCAGACATTCTCCAACAATCAACCTCTCTGTCAGATGTGATAGGTAATCTATACATCAAAACTAAACCTTGTTGGACTAAACATTTGATGGTTCTTAATGTCTAAGGATTTGAAGTGTCTTTACATTAGAGAATTTAAATGTGTGTTTGGACATGATGTTTTGTATGGCAGTGAACTAAGAGTCACTTTCTAGACAATTGTATGCCTAGTGATTTTATGGACTATTTTTAAACTTGAGAACATTCTTCATTATTTTAATACCACTTTTATAATGTGTTATTGGTGTGTTGTGTTCTAATTTTTTATAGCTTCAGAGGTTAGGTTCTATCTCCACTACTGGTCCCCATTCCACTACTGGCTTCCCTCCCCTAGTTTATCACTTGCTCTAGAATCACAAACTCATGAGCCATTGATTACAATTGAATAGAACCAATGAGAACTTGAAAATAATATCAATGGAGTTACAATGATAAAAAACATAATTAGGTCACTGTATCAGGACAATACATTAAGCATGCAATAATGCTTGCAAGAACGATCTCCATTACAGCAGGAACGACTAGGAATCATGACTTCAAATAAAAAAATATTCAAAGCATTAATAAACAATAGGTGTTTCTTAAGAATAATGTATTACCCCACAAACAACACCTCATGTTTAATTTCAAATGTATTATTACACCACAAACAACACCTCATGTTTAATTTCAAATGTATTACAATGAACAACGTAGGAACTTCCAACATAAAATCCCAAGAATCAAATACATGCATAACCAATAGGGACTTTTGTGTTTTGGCAGTAGAGTAATGAAAAATAATTCAAATTGAAAAGAATGTTATATTTTGATGAATGCCATATCACAACAGTTGTGTAGGAATTAAAACAAATCATGCACAATGATCCAAATCGGATCCATGGAAGACTGTCAAAGAACCATGACTCTATCAGGTCAGAAAAAATCTCTAAAGAATCCAAAATAGCGATCAAAAACACCTTGAACCAGTGGCAATGGTAGCCAGCATGGAACGACGAGGACCTCAGTCAAAGTGCGTTGACCGAGGCCCATGGTGACTGCATAGGAGGTCAAAGTAGCCCTTCGGAGCCCCGAAATGGGAAAAGGAGGTGGAATTTGATGCGCGATTAGTGCTTAAAGCGCTAAGCGTTGGGTGAATAGGGCCATGAAGGAAAACCCTAAGTACTCGGTCATGTGGGGGAACTGGAGGACCATGGGTGGAAAAGGAAAAAGCACTAAAACACAACAGTGGGACCCACGCTCTGGAAACTGGCAGTTTTGATCGGGGCGCCCTTAAATGGTAAGAGGTTTGGATGACAGCAGAGCGATTCCATACACCTATCGATGCATGGCAGGTGGAAGTGAGAGAAAACCACCATTGCTTGCGTGCTATCAGTCGAGAAAGTCAACCACGCAAAATGTGCGTATGGCGTCAGATCTGGAGGGCCCAGATCGGATGGCTGAGATTGTGCCCAATGGAGGAAGCAGAACCGATAGGGAATTAAGCTGCGTTTTAGGGGGATTTGGAATCTATTTGACTGCAATAGTGGAGGAAGAATGCATCCACGATGTAACTTAAGAAATGAGCCGACGAAGCAGGCTCACACCGTTTAGAGGAGGACAAGTAGCCACTCCCTGAGCATTGATGATGACACCGAACAGGGAACTCCAAGCGCAACTGCAAAAGGTGAATCGACAGAGGCAGAAGAGGGACTGAATGGTCTTGGAGACGAATGGCTAAAATCCATGAACAGAGAGACAAAATACACAAGGAAGTCAGTCAGTCAGAGTACCTAGAGAGGAGGCCTGAAATAGAGAGATAGAAACTAGAGAAGAAGGCAGTAAAGCGAAGCAGAAAGAGACAAAGGGCCGAGCTGACCAAAGGCAGCGTCGAGCACCAAAGAGCTTTAAGATTCAAGCCATCCCATAGAGGAATCTGTCCAGACTGAGCATCACATTTGGCTCTTTCCACTATAGACCAGAAAGTCACAACGCTGGTAGGAAGAATAAGTTTGTGTACTGAAGTGGCTTGGGGAATCCAAGGACCACCCTGCCAAGCAGATCTACTTCAGGAGAACTCATATTGAGTCCCTGTATTGTAATTTCTCTTCTTAAAGACACAATAAAACAAGGCCATCACTGAAAGCTAGACCGAAGATGTAGCCCTGGAGAATAGGATGAACTCCTTATTAAAATTTCTTGTGTCTTTGTGTTTTCTTATTGTATTTCTCTATTGTCTTTCTATTTTATTTTCTGTGTATTGGCAATCTGATTGATCCGTTGTTTCAATAACACAAAACACGCACCAGAACATGAGTCTGTAATACCTTTGTTTTAATAAATCTTTAATTAATGTCACTCATAGGGTGAATATCAAATCAAGTGGTATCAGAGCTTCGGGCTATAAGGTTAGACAAGCTTGTGTTGGTTTAGTTGTTGAATGCTCACTAGATCAAAGCTCAAATTAGGAGAAGGAGAGTTGGTCAAAACTAATCCTGAAATTGGGAGAGTATATCTTCAGAAGACAATGTCAAAGGAAGGTTATGTGGGGCCAGACCCTCAATTCATAGAAAGTTTCCTAGCTATAAATTCTATGGTAGAAGAAATGTACAGAGACTTTAGAAATCATAAGGATGAAGATTCGTCAGGTTCTAAACAAGATAAAGAAGAAGATGAGTTTCATTCCCATGACCACTCAAAAGGAAAAGGGAAAGAGGAAATCTTTCTCACACATCCTAATAGCCCTATGCATAATAAGAAAGCATCTTTGATTAAGCTAGATGTTAAATTTGATTTGCCTATATATGATGGAGAGCTAAATGCTAAAAAGTTGGATAATTGGATTAGACAAATTGATGTGTATTGCAGAGTGTAGAACATTGACTCAGACAAGAGAAAAATTCAGCTGGCAAGCCTATGCCTAGGAGGCATTGCCTTGGTTTGGTGGGAAGGCAGAACCCAAGCTGACATGAAAAGACATGGTAAGACTACCTCTGTCTAGAGTGAATTTGTTTTTGCCATCAAGAAGCAATTCTATCCACTGGCCTACATGCAACAAGCCATGATGAGTTGGCAAACTCTTCGGCAGTTGAAAGGGCAAAGTGTGGAAGGGTATACTCAAGAATTTAGAAAGAGAGCATTGATGTTGGGTATCTCACTAGAGTCACCAGAGACTTTGTTGAAGTACATTGGTGGTCTACACAGCTACATGAGGCATACCATCCTCATGTTCGATCCCACTAGTATAGATGAGGTATCTGTACAAGCTACTCATCTAGAAGCTAGAGGAAAGAATGGAAATCCAAAATTTGGGGCACCATCCCAACCCACTGTAAGCAAGAGCAAGGAGAAAAGAAAGCAGAAGTGGAAAGCAAGGAAGGCTAACACTGCACATAAAAGCAAAGCTTCATGCACTCTATTGGGTCCCTATAATACTAGTGCTTACCCCGTTAATATTGTATTTGCATCCCTTATTAATATTGTTGTGCCCCTATTATCCCCATATTGTAATTACTGTGCCCCATAGAATCCCTCTATTGTTATTTTTGTGGCTTTATATTATTATTGTTAGGTCGGCTGGGTTATATTGTGACTCCTTAGACTCCTATATATAGAAAGGAGGTTTTGTCATTTGAATCATCCAAGAATTGTTCATTTATGTAATGTAAAGGAGGTTGTCCCCTCGAAGAGGCTAAATTCTAAGGCGTTCATCTATCTTTTCTATCTTTTCTTGAGCTAGTTTCATAACATTTGGTATCAGAGCTTTGAATTCTAGGGTTTCACTATTCCAAACAGGTCATCGCGGTATTTTCACTATAACTTGTTTTTGGCAACATTTTAGAAGCTAAAAAAAAAACCCATTTGAGAAAAAATTGCACTGAATCTCGGATCTAAATTTTAGAGCTGTTCACACTATATTTACAGAGATATGATCTAAGGAAGTTGGTCTTCTTGCATACTCCTGAATTTCATTCCAAACAGGTGACCTGGGGTAAATCTTTATAACATTCTCTCTGAGCATCTGATTGAAATTTTGTAAGAAGGTATAGAAAGAGGATGGATTGTAGTTTCTTTTATATATTTTTCAGAGCCAAAGGTCAAAACAGTGACTCGTGGCACGTCATACAATTTCGCTCTACTGAACTAGTCTATAATAAGGGCACTGTGGGAGATTTTGCATAACTCTTCCTTGGAGAATCCAATTTGAATCATATTGGTGGCATTGGAAAGAGGACATACAGGGCTACTGTAGGTTGAAATTTCAGAATTAGATGATCTAAAAGTACAGAGATACATCAGAGGCAATATCGAGCTCCTACAAAGTGAAAAAAGGTGTGTAGATGCTTTTAAATTTTTGCTTAAGATTGGTTTGAAAATTTATTTTGAAGGAATTCAAAGGGCATAGTAGAGCATTATTATCAGTAATGGATGTCCTAAGGAAAGAAAATGCAAACACCTAGTAAGCAACCTGAAAGCCCTAGCATGACTCATGAAGAAGAGGAAGAAATGCTACATGATATATCAAAATTACAAGAACAAGTGCAACAAATGTCACACTCACAAAAGCTAGCAGAAGCTAAGATAAATGGCATGGAATCTAAGATAAAGGGAATGGAAGCTAAGATGGATGATTTGAAGATAGATTTGAAGACAGATTTGAAGAGAGACATGGCAGATTTGAAGACAGATTTGACAAATTTTCTACAAGAAATACTTACTAATGGTGAAAAGGTTGTAAAGGAAACTCATGATGCGAACAAAAGAAATGTTAATCATGATTTGATAGACTCTAATGTGGGATCGAAGACCCACCATATTCCAAAAATCGATATGAGGAAGTTTGATGGCAAGGATCCCGCAACATGGATATTACAGATGGAGCAATTTTTCGATCACAATAATGTGAAAAACACACACAAGGTACATATTGCAACTTTATATTTGGAGCCAAATCAGTTTGTATGGTATCAATGGCTTTGCTCTTGTAAAAAAATTATCACTTGGGCAATTTTTATGGAAGAATTGACAGCACATTATGAGGATACAAAAAGCAACACTTTTTTTAGCCAATTGATAAGTCTCAAACAAAAGGGTTCAATAATGGAGCACATTGAGGAGTTCAAAAATTGAACATAAGGGTAAAAGATATTCCAGAGGAGCATAGGATTGATGTGTTCATAGGGTCTTTAAAGGATAATATCCAACATGATGTTCGCCTTTGGGAACCTGATTCATTAGAGAAGCATTCAAGTTAGCAAGAAAAATGGAAAGCAAAATTATGGCAACCAAGAAGCATACCACTAACAACTATAAAGATGGAAGTGTTGTCCCTAGCTTTCCACAACCTATAAGGTTGACACCACAACAATTGGAAGAAAAAAGAGCAAAAGGGCTTTGTTACAGTTGTGATAGCAAATACACTAAAGGTCATAAGTGTGCTGAGAAGAAATTATTCTACATAGATTGTGAAGAGGAAGAAGAAAAGGAACAAGAAAGGTCAAAGAAGAGGATATACTCCAGGAACAAAGCCTAGATGAAGAAAAAATGAATCTAACCATATCTTGTAATGCATTGGCGAGAATTACCACTCCTCAAACCATCAAGATAGAAGGACAAATCAAGAAGAAAAAGGTAATAGTGTTGATTGATTCAGGAAGTACCCACAATTTTATTCATTGTAAGGTAGCAAAGAATTGAATTGCTTCTTATATCCAGCACCAGAGTGTCAAGTGATGGTTGCAAATGGAGGAACAATAAATTTCTCTGGAAAGTGCCATAATATCAAGCTATCCATGGGAGAATATGTATTGGCTAGCCCAATGCTTTCCATTCCAGTGGGAGGTGTTGATGTTGTATCAGGAGTCCAATGGATACAATCCTTGGGTACAATAGCTAATTTTCAAGAAATTTTCATGAAATTTTCTGCGGAAGGAAAGGAAGTTGAATTAAGGGGTATTGCAGGGAAACTGGGAAAGATAATCAGCTCTAACGGTATGACAAAGATTCTAAAAAGGAGCAAAGAGGTGTAATTGCACAATTATGTTCGCTAGATGTTTCCACATCGAAATCATCTATTTCTCCAGATCTCCATAAAGTCTTGGATAACCATTCCAAGGTATTTGAGACTCCCAAAGGTTTTCCACCTATTCGTGATCATGATCATGCTATTCATCTGATTCCAAGAAATGTTCCTCCAAACATCAGGCCGAACAGATATCCATATGCCCAAAAGAGTGAAATTGAATGTATGGTTGCAGAAATGCTAGAGGCTGGTATAATTCAACTTAGTCAAAGTTCTTTTCTGCTCCAGTAGTATTGTTGCACAAGAAGGATGGATCATGGCGTATGTGTCCAGATTATAGGGAGCTCAACAAGCTCACTATTAAAGATACGTTTCCCATTCCTGTCATTGATGAATTACTGGATGAATTGCATGGATCAATTTACTTCACCAAGTTGGATCTTTGTTCAGGATATCATCAAATCAGAATGAAGATTGAAGACATTCTGAAAACAACATTTAGAACTCATGAGGGTCATTATGAATTTTTGGTCATGCCTTTTGGCTTACCAATGCACCTTCAACATTTCAAGGTTTGATGAATTCATTTTCAAACCATTCCTTAGAAAATTTTTGTTAGTATTTTTTGATGATATACTAATCTACAACAAGTCTTGGAAGGATCATGTTGAACATGTTGACAGGGTGCTACAACTATGGAGGAGAAATAATTATATGCAAAAAGATCCAAATGTTTCTTTGGAGTACAAGAGGTGGAATATCTGGGTCATATTGTATCTCATGAAGGAGTTAAGGTAGACCCTAGCAAAATTAAATCCATTAAGGAATGGAAATCCCCACATCCATAAAGCATTTGCGAGGATTTCTCGGGTTGACAGGGTATTATCGCAAGTTTGTTAAGAATTATGGGAGAATAGCAGCACCTCTAACAACATTATTGAAGAAAGATGCATTTTCATGGACTCCAGAAGCAACAAAGGCCTTCGAACATCTTAAAGAGGCAATGTGCCAAGCACGGGTCTTAGCTACACCGGACTTCACAAAAACCTTTATTGTGGAATGTGATGCTTCAGGAAATGGAATTGGTGTTGTTTTAATGCAAGATGAAAGACCCATTTCTTTTGAAAGTTGTCCAATCAAGGGAAAGTTTTTACACAAAGCTATTTATGAGAAGGAAATGTTGGCAATACTCCATGCAGTTAATAAATGGCGACCCTACCTATTGGGAAGACACTTCAAGGTAAAAACAGATCATGATAGCCTTAAATACTTTTTAGAACAAAGATTATCCTCTGAAGAGCAACAAAAGTGGGTCACAAAGATGTTGGGTTATGACTTTGAAATCATCTACAAAAAAGGGAAGCAAAATGTGGTGGCAGATGCACTCTCAAGAAAGGATGAGGATGTGGAAGCATTGTTGTGCGCCATTTCTATTATCCAACCAGATTGGATAAACGAAGCAAGGGAGGAATGGAAGAATGACGAAGAAGTGTGGGCACTATTCGAAAGTTACAACAAGATTCCAGTACGTCTGATACATTTAGCTGGAAAAATGATTCGTTATGGTACAAAGATCGCTTATACCTCTGTAAGAATTCCCAGCTAAAACAAAAGATTCTTATGGAATTGCACACTTCTCCCTTAGGAGGGCACTCAAGATTTTTAAAAACTTACCACAGGGCTAAGAAGGAATTTTTTTGGGATGGCCTTAAATCAGATATTCAAAAGTTTGTGGCGGAATGTTTGGTTTGCCAACAAAATAAAGTGGAAACAATTAAGACACCGGGTCTATTACAACCTTTATCCATTCCAAGCCAACGTTGGGAGGAGGGTTCAATGGATTTTATCACAGGTTTACCCAAGTCTGAGGGGAAGAGTGTCATCATGGTGGTAGTTGACAGACTTA
>APFE030388688.1:57088-93628 GCA_000404065.3 Pinus taeda | reverse complement strand
AATCAAAAAAATATAGATAGTTGATATCTTATAAGTTCTACCTTGTATATATTTTAAAATATCAGATGGTTCACGTGTTATTAATTTCTACCTTGTATATTTTATTAAAAATTAAATGTAATATGGTATATTTTTTTAATTAGAATAATGTAATATGCTATATTCATTTAATTAGAATATATTGTATAGTGAAAAGTATTTGAATTTATATATAATGAAGAGATAATCTTTTTATATTTAAATTGATTTAAATTTATATATCTAATGTAAAAGTTTATTAAGATTGATTTTGAATACGTTTTTCTACTAAATGTTTTATATATAAATTTTTTATAAATTTAGATTGTGTTAAAATAGGCTTGGCTAAGCTAGAGTCGGTTAGGATAGACTAAAATAGACTAGGCTACTTAAGGATAGAATGGGCTAAGCTACGCTAGGCTACTCTAGAATAGGCTAAGGTAAGCTAGGGCAGGTTAGAGTAGGTTAGAATAGGCTAAGTTGTGTTATACTAGAGTAGGCTAGGCTATGCTAGAATAAGGTAGCGCTAGTCTAGGCTTAGGCTAGGCTATGCTACAGTAGGGAAGGGCTAGGCTAGGCTATGCTACAGTAGGGTAGTGCTAGTCTAGGCTAGGTTATAGTAGGCTAGGCTGGGGTAGGCAAGAATAGAGTAGGTTAGGGTAGGGTAAGGTACGGTAGGCTAGGTTAGAGTAGAGTAGGTTAGGATAGGATAGGCTAGGCTAGAGTAGGTTAGGTTTGGCTTAGGCTAGGCTATGCTAGAGTAGGGGAGGGCTAGGCTAGGCTATGCTAGAGTAGGGTAGCGCCAGTCTAGGCTAGGCTATGGTAGGCTAGGGTAGGGTAGGAAAGAATAGAGTAGGTTAGGCTAGGGTAGGGTAGGGTAGCATAGGTTAAGGTAGGGTAGGGTAGGCTAGGCTAAGATAGGATAGGCTAGGCTAGTAGAGTAGGTTAGGTTATGTTTAGGCTAGGCTATGCTAGAGAAGGCGAGGGCTAGGCTAGGTTATGCTATAGTAGTGTAGCACTAGTCTATGCTAGGGTAGGCAAGAATAGAGTAGGTTAGGGTAGGTTACGATAGGCTAGCATAGGGTAAGGTAGGCTATAGTAGGCTAGAGTAGAGTGGGTTAGGCTAGGATAGGATAGGAAAGGATAGGCCAGGCTAGAGTAGGTTAGGTTAGGTTAGGCTAGGCTAGAGTAGGTTATGCTAGGATAGGCTAGAGTAGAGTAGGTTAGACTAGGATAGGCTAGGATAGGCTAGGTTCAGCTAGGCTAGAGTAGGTTAGGCTAGGTTGGATTAGGCTAGAATAGATTAGGCTAGGATAGGCCAGACTAGGATAGATTAGGCTAGGATATGCTAGGCTAGAGTAGGTTAGGCTAGGATAGGCTAGGTAAGAGTAGTTTAGGCTACAGTAGGTTAGGCTAGGCTACAGTAGGTTAGGCTAGGTTGGACTAGGCTAGAGTAGGTTAGGCTAGGATAGGCTAGGCTAGAGTAGGTTAGGCTAGGCTAGAGTAGGTTATGCTAGGTTGGACTAGGCTAGGCTAGGATAGAGTAGGATAGGCTAGAGTAGGTTAGGCTAGGATAGGCTAGGCTGGAGTAGGTTAGGCTAGGTTGGAGTAGGTTAGGCTAGGTTAGACTAGGCTAGAGTAGGCTAGGTTAGGTTAGGCTAGGCTAGAGTAGTTTAGGCTAGGTTGGAGTAGGCTAGAGTAGGTTAGGCTAGCATAAGCTAGAGTAGAGTAGGTTATGCTAGGATAGGCTAGGCTAGAGTAGGTTAGGCTAGGATAGGGTAGGCTAGAGTAGGTTAGGCTAGGTTAGAGTAGGTTAGGCTAGGTTAGGCTAGGCTAGAGTTGGTTAGGCTAGGTTGGACTAGGCTAGGATAGGTTAGGCTAGGATAGGCTAGGCTAGAGTAGGATAGGCTAGGCTAGAGTAGGTTAGGGTAGGATAGGCTACGCTAGAGTAGGTTAGGCTATAGTAGGTTAAGCTAGGTTGGACTAGGCTAGAGTATGCTAGGCTAGGATATGCTAGAGTAGAGTAGGCTAGGCTAGGATAGGCTAGGCTAGAGTAGGTTACGCTAGGTAAGGCTAGGCTAGAGTAGGTTAGGCTAGGTTTGACTAGGATAGGATAGGTTAGGCTAGAATAAGCTAGGCTAGAGTAGGTTAGGCTATGCTAGCATAGTGGAGGGCTAGGCTAGGCTATGATATAGTAGGGTAGCACTAGTCTAGGCTAGGCTACAATACTCTAGGCTAGGGTAGGTAAGAATAGATTCGATTAGGGTAGGTTAGGGTAGGTTACGGTATGCTACTATAGGGTAAGGTGGGCTAGGCTAGCCTAGAGTAGGTTAGGCTAGGAGGGACTAGGCTAGAGTCGGTTAGGCTAGGATAGGTTAGAGTAGAGCAGGTTAGGCTAGGAAAGGCTAGGCTAGAGTAGGTTAGGTTAGGATAGGCTAGGCTAGAGTAGGTTAGGCTAGGTTGGACTACACTAGGATAGGTTAGGCTAGGATAGGCTAGACTAGAGTAGGTTATGCCAGGATAGGCTAAGCTAGAGTAGGTTACGCTAGGGTAGGCTACGCTAGAGTAGGTTAGGCTAGGTTCGACTAGGCTAGAGTAGGTTAGACTAGGATAGGCTAGAGTAGAGTAGGTTCGGCTAGGATAGGCTAGGCTAGAGTAGGTTAGGCTAGGATAGGCTAGGCTAGGTTGGACTAGGCTAGATTATGTTAGGCTAGGTTGGACTAAGCTAGGATAGGTTAGGCTAGGATAGGCTAGGCTAGAGTAGGTTAGGCTAGGATAAGCTAGGCTATAGTAGGTTAGGCTAGTATAAGTGAAGCTAGAATAGGTTAGGCTAGGTTACAGTAGGTTAGGCTAGGTTAGGCTAGGTTAGAGTAGTTTAGGATAGGTTAGGATATGCTAGAGTAGGTAGGCTAGGTTGGACTAAGCTAGAGTAGGTTAGGCTAGGATAGGCTAGAGTAGAGTAGGTTAGTCTAGGATAGGCTATGCTAGAGTCAGTTAGGCTCCGATAGGCTAGCCTAGAGTAGGTTAAGCTAGGATAGGCTAGGTTAGGCTATTTTAGACTAGGCTAGGATAGGTTAGGCTAGGCTAGAGTAAGTTAGGCTAGGATAGGCTAGGCTAGAGTAGGTCATGCTAGGGTAGGCTAGGCTAGCGTAGGTCAGGCTATTTTAGGCTAGGCTAGAGTAGGTTAGGCTAGGTTGGATTAGGCTAGAGTATGTTAGGCTAGGATAGGCTAGAGTAGAGTACGTTAGGCTAGGATAGGCTAGGCTAGAGTAGGTTAGGCTAGGATAGGCTAGGCTAGGATAAGCTAGGCTATAGTAGGTTAGGCAACGTTAGGCTAGGCTAGAGTAGGTTAGGTTAGGTTGGACTACGCTAGGATAAGTTAGGCTAGGATACGTTAGGCTAGAGTAGGTTAGTCTAGCATAGGCTACGGTACATTAGGTTAGGCTAGGATAGGCTAGGCTATAGTAGGTTAGGCTAGGTTGGAGTAGGTTAGGCTAGGTTAGGCTAGGCTAGAGTAGGTTAGGTAAGGCTAGGCTAGAGTAGGTTAGGTTAGGGTAGGATAGGCTATGTTAGGCTAAGATAGACTAGGTTAGGCTAGAGTAGGTTAGCTAGGTTATGCTAAGCTAGAGTAGGTTAGGCTAGTTTAGGGCTAGGCTAGGCTAAGGTGAGCTATATTAGGCCAAAGTACAGTAGGATATGCTAGAGTAGAGTAGGCTAGGCTAGAGTATGCTAGGCTAGGCTAAGACAGAGTAGGCTAGATTAGGCTAGGCTAGGCTAGGCTAAGACAGAGTAGGCTAGATTAGGCTAGGCTAGGCTAGGCAATAATAGAGTAGGTTAGGCTAGTCTAGGCTAGGCTAGGGTAGAGTAGGTTAGGTTAGGGTACGCTAGGCTAGGTTAGGTTCAACTATTCCAAGCTAGGCTTGGCAACATTAGGTTAGTCTTGGATAGAGTAGATTACGTTACTTTACACTAAGCTATGGGAGAGTAGATCAAGCTAGGTGAGAGTAGGTTATGCTAGGTTAGGGTAGAGTAGTGTAGGATAGAGTATGTTACAGTAATCTAGGCTAGAGTAGGATGGGTTAGGAATTTCTCTATCTCTATTCTCTCCCTTTATCTCTATGTCTCCCTCCTTATTCATATACTTATCCCTTTTTTTCTATCTCTTTCTCTCCCTATGACTATTCCTAACCATCTCCACCTCTCCTTCTTGTTATAGAAATATTTGGGCACTTCAACCCCAATCTTATATGTCGATAAACTAGGACTCATCAACCCCTAAAAGAGTTGTTTCACACCCTAAAGGAACATGGTCATCTGATTACATCATTTCCCAAAAGTTCCACCTGAAAAACCATCTAGAAATGCCCCAAACTAAACCATATTGACTGCTACATATGCCAGGTGTGATGCATAATAAGTGGTACACTGCTAAGGTGTGATGCATACTGATTAGGCCTTATCTAGTGTGCGATGGGTGAGGATGGACAAATTTTTGAGATAGTTTGCTAAGTGGATGCTCATGGAATCTTCTAGAAACTTCTCTTATGACACATGCTTCTCTGAATTCGCCTAGGGATGAGTAAGAGATTCAAGAAATCTCCAAGTGGAACTAGATGCAACAAGTGGAATGACACTAATCAAAACCCCAAAGATGACTCACACCCTTGCACACATCTATAAATGGATCACTCATCTAAGGGATCCAGAGGCTAGAATATTGTGAACTGCAAGGAAGTGTTGATAGTTTGTATTTGAGGTAAGAGCATTGTATTGTTGGTGTGATCTTGCTATTTCATGAGGTGAAGAGGGATTGATGCCGGGAGGATGACGTTGGATCAGACAACTGGGTTGTAATTCTCCCTTCTATTTAATAAAGTTCTTCAAGTTTTCTTCCATATAATTGTGCACTTGTGAATGTTATTATTTGTGAATGCCATTGTATGTTCATTATATATATGATTCTGTAGTTCTTATGTTACAATAGATCAAGATGCTTTGATGGTTCTTTGCTACTGTGTTTCTACAAGTATTCTTCAAGTGGGATAAGTACGGAGAGGAGTTGCAAGCTCTGTCAAGGGGGAGAAAGATCGAACAAAGGATTAAGCGGAAGTTCCAGGTTGGTCCACTCATCTTTCTCTTATCTATTGTGCATAGAAAAAATTGTGAATTGCTTTAAACTATTGCTTCTAGGGTAGCTGCCAAACCTAGAGGTCTATTCGATTAAAAAGACACTAGTTTTCCCAAAAACAAATGGTGACTCCACTGGGACTTACAAGCATTTTAGATTCCCTTTTGGTAGCTCAGTAACCTCTCAAGACTTGCCTCTATACTTTGCTATTTATTGTCCATAATAGCTCAGCTTAACTCTGAAATCAGCTGCAAATTTAAGCCAAAACCCACTTGAGTTGCGCTCCTTGGCCCATCGCACTATTTGTCACTGTAAGCCAGTATGCATCACACTTCCCAAGTGTAGTAGGTGTAATGCATCCTTGTTTCTATGAAGCCTAGATGCAATGACTGACTGAACCTATTTCCATTCTAGAAGTTTGGGGTTTTTGTCCTTATTTTCAGTTTTGTTTAGTTGTTTTTGCTGCTTATGAAAAGTACCTCATTACTGAAGCATGCTTGCATCACATAGATCAGCCTCCATTGATTAGGATTAGTGAATGTTTTTATGTATTTGTCCATCATTTACAATCCTTTGTTGAAAAGTTGCTTAAATTGAACTTTCGCTTTGATACGAAAAGTGTCGTAACTGTCGTTTTATATCAAAAAAGAGAAGTGTCGTGGATTCTTCCTTGCTTGGATAGTCAATTGAACTTTTTGTCATGTATTTGGTTTGATTTGTTTTTTATTTGAAGTGTCGAAAGCATATTTTTTTGTTCAAAATTGAAAAGTATTGTTTAATCTTCCTTTCTATTTTGAAAAAGAAATTGTCGAAACGTCATTTTGAAAGAAATATTTCAGATCTTTGCTACATTTGTTTTTCCTTTTTGGCATTTTTTACATTAAGGGGAACGAACAACAAATACATGCATTTGCATTGTATTTATTTTGTGTGAAAAAAATGATTAGGAAAGTGCATTAGTGTGTGCTCTTTGCTCTTTGTTTGAAAGAATTGTAATCTTCTTTCCTTAGTAGCTAGGATTTTCATTACTCAAAATAAACAACGATTGTTTATCATTGTAGATTGCATTTTAGGAATTTTAAATCAACATCTCACGGTGAACCATTGAAAGGAAAACTTTAAACAAGATCAAATCTAAAATAAATCTCAATGAACCTAACAATGCTTTGGAACTTAATGCAACACATCTAGAAGTCTAGGCTAGAGATGTGTTCCAGCGTCATAAAAACTAGTAACTATTATTTTCATCGAAGGTTGGGTAATTCCTCCTCCTTGATATGACAAGTGCTAGCACAGACTTGTGCTCCCCATACCGTCACGTATATATTGGGAGACCACAATAGGCTTATATCCTTTATCCATAGGAAGCTGTGTCTACCACCTTATCGATCGCAATGCACTGAACACGACATTTGGGAAGATTGACTGCCGTACACAAGTCCTTGGTAATTTCCCTTTAATTTATCACCAAGGTGTATATTGTAGTTTTGCGATTGGTTTGGTAATCCCTCTATCTAGATTTTCTAGAGTAGTCACTCATTCCTTTTCAACTCCTTAAAAGAAAAGGTCCATCTGAGAAATTGTCACTTCAAGCTCATTAAAAATCAAAGGGGACTAGAGTCATCTTTAGCTTTTTCTCGACTCTTAAAAATTGAAAAAGAAAAGTTGTGTCAAAGTGTCAATAAAATTAATTGAATTTGGAATAACACCCCTTGTTCCTGAGTCGATCTTAGGTTGAGATGTATGGAGATAAATCCAGGATCCACCAATTAAGGAATCCCTTTTGAGGGGAATCCTAGTCCTTTTTCTTCTTGGGGAAATATTGGTGCTTTGTATATGGCCACATTGTCCCTCCTGAGAATTACAATTGGCTTGCCAGTATGGATATTCTCAACCTCTATGATTCAAAATACCATAATTCCTCCGCAATCGAATCAGCCTCCAGTTGATGCTGAGGTTGACCCTTCGCCTTCTTCTTCATTTGTTTCTCCCTCCCCTTGTTCCTCTTCGCTTGGTGAAAGTAGTGATGAAAGTAACCATGTGCTGAGAAGAAGAAGAAAGAGAAGGAGAAGAAGAAGAAGTCAATTCAGCGAGGGGGCAACCATGCTTCATATGGTGAAAATCCATACATTAAGCTTTCCAAACCCAGATTTCCATGCATATTTTGTAGAGGAGACCATTTTCATCAAGATTGTCCGTGCTTTCCTCGAATCTTGAGAGAATGGTCTCCTCATTCGCACCACCCAGTGTCATCAACCTCTAGTGATCATGTTGTCAACACACCATCAACTAGTAATAGTGAAGTTCATGGACAGAAAGGAAAGGTCAAAGTTCCATGTAGGTTATGTGAAGGGAACCATACCCTTCATCGTTGTCCCTTTTTGGATGAAACCAAAAGAGTATTGGATAATTGTCCTACTTCACAATAGTGACTTCCATCTGGCTACAAGAAACTCTCACTAAGTCTTTTACTAGTTGAAAAACCGACTGACTTAAATCAACCGTTGGTCAAAACCACTCACTCTGAAAGTGAATCTTATGAGTCTATACTCGACCAAAGTCAATAGGTCAAGGTAACAGTTAACCCAGTTTTAACTTTAGAAAATCAACCTTCATTCCATCCACCCAATTTCCAGGAGTAGTCTGGTGAATGTAACGAAGCTTAGGGGGCATGCACCCTTATCTATTCTGCAGACGAACCTAGTTGAAAAGATAAGTTTCCCTGTAGGTTATGTTATTGGTTTGACATACCATTCACCTTTGTCTATTCTGTGAACAAAACCAAGAAAGTGCTTTGTCTATTCTGCAGACAAAACCATCGTACCTAACATGGTTTCCCTATAGGTTATGTGATTGGTCTGACACACCATTCACCTTTGTCTATTCTGCAGACGAAGCCAAGGAAGTGTTTTTTCTATCCTACAAACGAAACCATCCTGCCTAACCACAGAAGTTTCCATATGGCTACAGGAGATCTCCTTTTCATCATGCTGGGGGCATGTAAACCTTTTTTTTCAATTTTCATTTTTCTAGCCTTTTAGCTTTGTCAGTTTTAGCTTTTTAGTTTTGTTCCTTTTAGCTTTTTAGTTTTGTCATTTCTAGCTTACATAAAAAGAAAAATAAAATTGAGCATAGTTCCCCCATGGTTTAAGCTCGTTAAAAAATAGACCCACCACCGAGCATAGTGTTATAGACATATTTGGGCACTGCAACCCCAATCTTATATGTTGATAAACCAATGGATCTTTAACCCCTACAAGTGTTGTTTCATACCCTAAAGGATGATAGTCAACTTATTACCTCATTCTCCAGAAGTTCCACCTAAAAAACCACTCAGAACTGGCCAAAACTGGACCATACTAACTGCTCCACTATCAGGGTGCGATGCATACTGACTCCTACACTAGCCAGGTGTGATGCATATTGAAGAGGCCTTCATTGGGGTGCGATGAGCGATAATGGACAAATGTCTGAGACAGTTTGCTAAGTGGATGCTCATGGAATCTTCTAGAAACTTCTCCTAAGACACTTGCCTCTTTGAATTTGCCCAGGGATGAGTAAGAGATCTAAGAAATATCCAAGTGGAACTAAGAACTACAAGTGGAATGACACTAATCAAAAACCTAGAGATGACTCACACCTTTGCAAACATCTATAAATGGATCCCTCATCTGAGAGATCTGGAGGCTAGAATTTTGTAATCTGTAAGGAAATGCTGATAGTTTGTCTTTGAGAAGAAGCATTGCACTGTTGGGTGATCTTGCTTTTCATGAGGTGAAGAGGGCTTTGATGCTAGGAGGATGATGTTGGATCAGACAGCTGGGTTGTAATTCTCCCTTCTATTTTAATAAAGTTCCTTGAGTTTTCCTCCATACAATCGTGTACTTGTGAATCTTTTTATTTGTGAATGCCATTGTATGTTCAATGTACTTCTGATTTTGCATTGTTTATGATATAATAGATCAAGATGCTTTGATGGTGTTTTGTTACTTTGTTTGTATAGGTATTTTCTGAATGGGACGAGCAGGAGAGGAGTTGCAAGCTCTATCAAGGGGGAGAGAAATCAAGCAAGGTGTCAAGTGGAAGATCTAGGTTGGTCCTTTTGCTTCTCTCTTATCTATCATACATAGAGGAAATCAAAAATTGCTTTGACTATTTGTTTCTACGATATTTTCCAATCTTAGTGGGACTAGCAGATCGAAAAGACACTAGTTTTCCTAGAAACTAAATGGTGACTTTGCTGGGGAGTGAATAGATTGTTTGTTTTTTATTGTTGTTTGCTAGTAGATGAATGTTGCTTCAGTCAATCTTCGGTTCAGTTTATGAATTGAACATCAGACTTGCAAGCATTCTAAATGCTCTTGTGGTAGCTTGGTAACCTCCCAAGGTCATTCCTCTATACTTTTCTTTTTACTGTCCATCATAGCTCAGCTTAAATCACTGAACTCAGCTGCAAATTTGAGCAAAAACCCACCTCAGTTTCGCTCCCTTGCCCATCACACTATCTATCACTAGAAGCCAATATGCATCGCACCTCTTGTGTGTAGTAGGTGAGATGCATCCCTGTTTCTATGAAGCATAGGTACGACGACTAAGTAATCCTATTTATCTCTTTGAAATTTGGGTTTTTTATCCTTGTTTTCAGCTCTGTTTAATTTTTTTTTTTTTTTCTGCTTATGAATAATATATCATTGCTAAAGCCTCCTTGCCTTACATAGATCAGTCTCCATTGATTAGGATTAGTAATTTTTTTTATGTATTTGTCCATCATTTACGATCCTTAGTCAAAAGTTGCTCAAATCAAACTGTCGTTGTGGTGCAAAAAGTGTCGTAGATGTCATTTTGTGTCAAAGAAAAGAAGTGTCATAAACTCTTCCTTCTCTAGATAGTTGATTGAACCTTTTGGCGTGTATTTGATTTGAATTGCTAATATTTGAAGTGTCGAAAGATATTTTCTGTTCGAAATCGAAAAGTGTCATTTATTCTTCCTTTCATTTTGAAAACAAATTGTCGAAATGTCGCTTTGAAGAATATAGTTTAGATCTATACTTAGTTTTCCTTTTTGGCATTCTTCACATTAAGGGGGACAGAAAAAAAATACATGCATTTGCATTTGCATTTAGACTGTGTGTGGAAAATTATTTAGGAAAAGTGCATTTAGTGTGTGCTCTTTGCTCTCTGTTTGAAAGAATCATAATCTTCTTTCCTTAGTAGCTAGGATTTTCATTGCTAAAAAGTAAACAATGATTGTTTATCATTTTAGATTGCATATTTAGGAATTTTACATATACATCACGTGGTGAAACTTGAAAGACAAACTTCTAAGCAAGATCAAATCTAAAATAAATTTCAATGAACTTAACAATGCTTTGGAACCTAACGCAACACATATAGAGGTCTAGGCTAGAGACATGTTCTGGCGTCGTAAAATCTAGTAACTATCATTTTCATCGAAGGTCGGGTGATTCCTCCTCTTTGATACGACAAGTACTAGCACAGACTTGTGCTCCCCGTACTGTCGAGTATATATTGGGAGACCACAATAGGCTTATATCCTTTATCCATAGGAAGCTGTGTCTGTCGCCCTATCAATCGCAATGCACTGAACACAGCGTTCGAGAAAATTGAATGCCGTACATAATTCCTTGGTAATTTCTCTTTAATTTATCACCAAGGTGTATATTGCAGTTTTGTGATTGGTTTGGTAATCCCTTTGTCTAGATTTCTAGAACAATCACTTTCATTCCTTTTCGACTCCTTAAGAGAAAAGGTCCATCTGAGCACTTGTCACTTCAAGCTCATTAAAAATCGAAGGGGACTAGAGTCATCTTTAGCTTTTTCTCGACTCTTAAAATTGAAAAAGCAAATTTGTGTCAAAGCGTCATTAAAATTTATTAAATTCGAAATAACATCCATGTTCCTTTGTTGATCTTGGGTTGAGATAATGGAGTCTACCAATCAAGGAATCCCTTTTGGAGGGAATCCTAGTTCTTTCTCCTCTTGGGGAGATATTGGTGCTCCGTATATGATCACATTGTCCCTTCCAGGAATCACAATTGGCCTACCGGTATGGCTATTCACAACCTCTATCGTTCAAAATACCATAATTCCTCAGCCATGAAATCAACAACTAGTTAATACTAGAGTTGACCCTTCGCTTTCTTCTTCATTTGTTTCTCCCTCCCCTTCCTCCTCTTCGCTTGGTGAAAATAGTGATGTTAGTAACCAAGTGGTTGAGAAGAAGAAGAAGGGGAAGGAGAAGAAGAAGAAGAAGTCAGTTAAGCAAGGGAGCAACCACGAATCATCTAGTGAAAATCCACACACTAAATCTCCTAGATATCCTTGTTTAATTTGTAGAGGAGACCATTTTCATAGAGATTGTCCAGCCATTCCTCAGATCTTGAGATAATGGTCTCCCTATTCACACCATCTGGTGTCATCAACCTCTGGCGATCATGTTGATAGTACACCATCAACTAGTGAAAATGACGCTCCCGGACAGAAAGGAAAGGTCATAATTCCATGTCTATTATGTGAAGCAGACCATCACCTTCCCCGTTGTCCTTTATTGGATGAGGCCAAGAGAATCTTGCATAGCTGTCCTGCTTCACTGTAGGGACTTCCACCTGGATACAAGAAACTCTCACCAAGTCCTTCACTGGTTGAAAATCCAACTGACATAACTCATCCATCGGTCGAAACACCTATCATTGAAAATGAATCTTCTAAGTCCATACCAGATCAACATCAATAAGTCAAGATGGAAGTTGACCTAGTTCTACCTTTAGAAGATCCACCTTCAAATGATATCATTCCCAAAGAGGATGAGAGCAATATTGTTCAAATCCTTTTTGCCACTTTAGAGTTCAATGAACTTGGGGGCAGTTCGCATGTTCCTTCACAATAGGAAGAGAGCCCCCCAATTCTCACTACTCAAGGGGTTCATTCAACCATTTATTTGGTACCCCCTCCAAGTAGTCTATTTGCTTCCTTTGATTGGAATCGATTAGCAAGATCCCACCTTCCTTCTAATGTACCATTTCAGATCATAGTACAAGTGTACAAAATGGTTGTGTCTGGCACTATCATAGATAAAGGGGCTTCAGTGAGTATCCTTTCCTCAACTACTTGGAAAGCGCTTGGTTCACCATCGTTTACGCCTGTTACATAGAATTTTTCAGGCTTCAACAAAGGAATCAGTCAACTATTAGGGATCCTTCCTAAGTTACTGATAACTTTAAGAAGGAAAACCATTCACTTGGACGTGATGGTAGTCTGAGGACCGTTAGATTACAATCTTCTCCTTGGACGTGACTATGTTTACAGCATGGAAGCCATTGTTTCCACACTCTTTCGAGTGATGTGTTTCCCGCATGAAGGCAAAATTGTCCAGCTTATTGACCAGCTTTCATTCCCCGGTTCGAACATAGCTCCAAGTCAAACATCATCCCAAAATGGTCCTTTTCTGTCAAGAATATCTCTTCAACCTTCATTTCATCCACTTAGTTACCGTGAGTAGTCCAGTGAATGTAACAAAGCTTAGGGGGCATGCACCCTTGTCCATTCGGTGGACAAACCTAGCTGAAAAGATAAGTTTCCTTGTAGGTTATGTGATTGGAAGTGCCGACCCACGCCATTCACTTTTGTCTATGCTACAGACAAAGCCAAGGAGTAAGTTTTTTTGTCTAATCGTTGATTAAAACCATCCTGCTTAACCATAGTGATTTCCATATAGTTACTGGAAACTCTCATTTTCTCGATGCTTGGGGACATGCAAACCTTTTTATGCAAGCAAAAAATGACCAATTTCTTTTTTTAGCTTTTTATATTTTTTTTAACTTATTAGTTTTGTCAACTGCTCAGGTTAGGCGATTGGTCTGATCCACCATTCATCTTTGTCTGCGCCACATACGAAGAAAAGGAATTGTTTTGTCTAGACGGAAGACAAAACCATCATACCTAACCTCAGTGGTTCCTTAGCTTTCTAGTTTTTCTAGCTTTTTAGTTTGGTCGTTCCTAGCTTACACAAAAAGAAAAGCTGAGCATATGTTATCGTAGAGTTCAAGCTCACTAAAAAATGAACCTACCAATAAGGGACATCTTTTGAGTACTGCAATGAGCAATATTTCCGCAAGGTTCAAGCTCGTTAAAAAATGTACCCGCTACTGAGCATATATTAACGCAAGGTTCAAGCTCATTAAAAAATAAACCCGCCTTCAGTAAACGACCTCTGTGATTTCCATGCTATCAGCGTTTTGAGCCTTGGTTGTGTTTTGTCATCACCTCCATCCTTTTGGCCGATCAAATTCTTCCACTTGATTGTTTACCCTTTGAGGAACAATTGCAATGAGTGGTTCTGTTAGCCACCCTCTTTACTTCACCATGTTTTGAGAAGTTCTAAGCTTACCCGGAACCAGTTGCTACCCTAAAACACCACTCATTCTTCAAGGACGAGTCTCCTTTAAGCTCTTTTTAAACTCATTAAATATGAAAATATTGTTGAGCTATTGGCCTTTCCAGCTCGTTAAAGTAAGGGGAAGTGCCATCCCTCTTGTATATTTTAATCTTTTGGACCTGAGGGATTATCCTACAAAAAGATCAAGCGTTTGTCTTTTTTAGCTCACTAAAGCGATCGAAAAGTCATCCCTTTCATATTATTTTATACTTTTTCAGACTTAAGGGATTATGCTACGAAAAAAGACTACTGGAGTTTCCTTTTCATCCCTTTTCAAACTCTCTAAACATGAAAAGGACCAAGTTATCCTTGTTGTTAAACTTGTTAAAACAATAGAGACAAACTTGTCCACCCAAACAAGAACAAGTTTCACTGTCACTAGGCTCGCTAAAACATAGAGACAAGTTTGCCTGAAGGGAAAATTATAGAACAAGCATATGTTATCCTCCTCAAGCTTGAAAAAAATAAAGAGGTACTGGTTAGCAATTATTAGGGAAAAAAGGGAAGAAAACTTGAAGAACTTTATTGGTAGCAGGTCGCTCTTGAACATGACACTTTCACTCCGTCACCTTGATTGAGTCGAGTTGGGTTATTTCGTTCACCGGTCATTTCACCACTAGTCCTCCACACCATCCATCTTTTGGGGTTAACGTTATCAGTCCATCTCGGTGTCGCCGATATGTTCAAGAGAAGTCATTCAGAGAATTCACCATCTAGTTAAATGCCTCATCTGCTACAATACCTTCACCCTCCATTTCTCATGACTGCCATTCCTGAACCTTATATCATCAAGTCGTTTTCACCTCCAGAAAATCATTTGCTATGTTTCGTGTCGTAGATGTGGGATACATTGATGCCCTCCTATGACGAGTCACTTCTTGTTGACATCAGCTCATTATCCAAGAAGTTGATTTAGAAACAACCCTTTCAGTACTTTGACGCTTGCATGCCACAATGGCAAGTTTCTTACTTCCAACGATAGGTTTACATCAATGGCCTTCGACTGAAACATTTTACGTGGTGTTTGACATCAGATCATGTATTCACACCACATGAATTGTGTTGTAGTACCTTAAGGATCATTATCATTATCGGTGATTCCTCTCGCGCCTATTAACAACTTACATTATTGGTTGGTAATAGGTGATGTCCTCTATGTTCGACTTTAGAACATCTTTTCACATGGATCGACTTGTACATCAAGTGAAGATTGAATGAGTTTGAAGACCCTGGATCTAGTTTCATCCATCAGGGCTATGATATATTCAGGAATATAAAGACATCAAATGTACACAGAAGCTACATAGATGATCATCCAAGCTAAGGGATGATGACTATACATATAAAGAATCACCAGTCTGCAACTGCAGACGATTATTTGTCTTATGTACATGAAAATGAATTTATAAATCTGAGCATGGGAATACTCGCTTCAGCTAGATCATGAAAATAAGATGATTATGATGTATTGTATTGTATCTTATACAGGTCACCTTCCAGTTTGAATACCTCAGATCCTCATGATAAAGCATTTCACCCAACATCAAAAGATTTACGACTTCATGTTTAAGGGGGCAACTGTTACAGACATATTTGGGCACGGAAACCCCAATCTTATATGTCGATAAACCAAGGGCTCTTTGACCCCTAAAAGTGTTGTTTTATACCCTAAAGGATCATGGTCAACTGATTACATCATTCCCCAGAAGTTCCACCTGAAAAAACACTCAGAACTGGCCAAAACAGGACCATATTAAATGCTCCATTGTCAGGGTGTGATGCATACTGACTGCTACACTAGTGAGGTGTGATGCATATTGAAGAGGCCTTATGTGGGGTGCGATGAGCGAAAATGGACAAATGTCTGAGACAGTTTGCTAAGTGGAATCTTCTAAAAGCTTCTCCTAGGACACTTGCCTCTCTGAATTCGCCCGGGGTTGAGTAAGAGATCCAAGAAATCTCCAAGTTGAACTAAGAACTACAAGTGGAATGACACTAATCAAAAACCCAGAGATGACTCACACCTTTGCAAACATCTATAAATGGATCCCTCATCTGAGAGATCTGGAGGCTAGAATTTTGTAATTTTTAAGGAAGTGTTGATAGTTTGTCTTTGAGAAGAAGCATTGTATTGTTGGGTGATCTTGCTTTTCATGAGGTGAAGAGGGCTTTGATGTTGGGAGGGTGATGCTGGATCAGACAGCTAGGTTGTAATTCTCCCTTCTATTTTAATAAAGTTCTTTGAGTTTTTCTCCATACAATCATGTACTTGTGAATCTCGTTATTTGTAAATGCCAGTATATGTTCAATGTACTTTTGATTCTAAATTGTTTATGATATAATAGATCGAGATGCTTTGATGGTGTTTTGTTACTTTGTTTCTACAGGTACTCTCTAAGCGGGACAAGTAGGAGAAGAGTTGCACGCTCTATCAAGGGGGAGGGAAATCAAGCAAGGAGTCAAGTGGAAGATCCAAGTTGGTCCCTTTGCTTCTCTCTTATCTATCATACATAAAGGAAATCACAAATTGCTTTGATTGTTTGTTTCTAAGATAGCTGCCAATCTTAGTGGGACTAGCAGATCAAAAAGACACTAGTTTTCCCAGAAACAACAAGTAAATTCATAAATTCAATTTAAATAAACCAGCAATTTCATTACACTCATACCAATGGAAGAAATACATTAATGAATGAAATAAACATAAGAAGACAACAATTCTTCGATTACCCAAAAAACTGAAAGCAAATCTGCTCTTTATTATTCAATTTTAGAAAAATGTTTTCATTACATATATTCATAAATTTTAGACTTTGAAGTTACACTTTCCTCATTTTTATTTTTTATTTCCCTCCTTAGACTAATCGTTCAGTAATGAGTTAAATTACTGGTTTTTTGAATCATTTATAAAATTATTCCCCTTTTAACTATCTAGAAAGAATTTAAATTACAAATATTAATGAGTTATTTAAAATAACTCTTATTATAAAATTCTAATAAAATCCAAAACTCATCAAATTTCATCTTGTGTTTTTGATCCCATCATAGAACATACAACAAAATTTTCAAAATTAAAAATAATAGTAATGGGCCATGGCGGCCCCAGGCAGTGGTCACGTACATGCCAAAAAACCACTAGGGATTTTGAGAAAGCCATAAACCATCTTTGGCACCTCCCTTTGTAGTTTCTGGAATTTGTTGATGACCCTGGGATAAATACAGACCATTGATTACTAGATGGGTGGTTTAACAATTCCACTCATTCGGGGGTCTCTTCGTCTTATCCTTTGATACATATAACACTTCTGCCTTCAGTCCTCTACAAGATTTTAACTGTGCACATGATTTTTTCAGTCGTGTAACTAGTTTGCTATGCCACAGAAGTGTCCTAAATAAATGAGTTCTCTTGCAATGGAAAACAGTTTTGACTGTTGAATTAGAGTTTGCTAATGCTGAAAAATGGTTTGGAACTGAGATCAAATCTATTGAGAGCAAATAGATTCCTCATATCCCTCAGCCAATATTGTCACGCCCCCAATTCTTTTTTCCTTTAATTGGCCGAGTGCGGCACCGCCTAAGTAACCAACCTTTTTCATAATTATGTTACTTTACAAACTACGCCTTCATTCATATATAAAAACCATCAATTATATTATAATGTGTGGAAACCATTATAACAACATGATAAACGACAATAGAAACGCCAATAATATGCAAGAGAAGAACATCTTTTATTATATATGAGATTTTGTTACATTGGCCGGGAGAGTCGCTCCACCGGCGTTCATAAACGAGGTTGGGTGCCCACCCGTGCAAGAGTGCATGGCAGTCGTACCTCAACTCTCCACCAATAAACCAATACAACCTTTGCCCGAACGGGCGGGCGCACCCGTGCACACCCGCACGAACCTCAAACCGTGTATTGTCACGGGCGCCCTCACCGTGTGCGTTCACCGATGGGTTGGGTGGTCCAACGCGCCCTCGCCCCGTGTGCCTCTACCTGGTGGGCGGGCCACCCGCGCCTTCACCCATGCTGCACAGTCCCGTGCTGCCTCGCTCGACCGGCGGGCACATCCCCAACTCCTTGCTACGGTGTGTTGTGCCCTTCGCACTTCTCCTTATGCGACTACTCCATAAGCGATGAATGTGTGCGATGGATGATGCCTCTCTAAATGAGCATGCATCATATGTATATACCCTTCCAACTATGGCAACCTCCCTCGGCCGACCTCCCAAACGTTGTGTCATGCGCCCAACCAATGTGACTCTCAAATGATTTGCACCGTTGGCTCACCCATCGTTTCATGTGGTCCATGGTCGGCTCGTGTAGCAAGCTACCCAGCTCACCCTATAAGTAATGGCTGCCAATCGCTCTCACATGTGTCGCGCCCATGGTAACCATCGCTCCTCCATGACTTAGTCAAATTTTGCCAACACGGAGGCGCGCACGCTCAGTCCATAACCGCAGGCGTTACATCCTCCCCCACTGGAAATCATTGTCGCCCTCGACAATCCCAACTGTCTCAGTATCCTTCATTCATACCTCGCAATCTTCCTCTTCCATCTCCAAAGTGAGTCCTCCAATTCCCAACTCTCCTCTTCCGGTGCTTCCTTCCATCTGACAAGGTACTCCCATTTCTGGTGGCAACCAATCCCTATAGTTCTGAAGTCCAAAATCTTCTCCAACTCCAAGCCTGGTTTGTCCACTATCCCGACTGGTGCTCTCGGTAGTTCAACTCTCTCTGGATGGTCTGAATCAAGTCTGCATCTCTTCAACTGACTAATATGAAAAACTGGATGCTTCATTTGCATTTGGTGTGGAAGCTCCAACTCGTAAGCAACCTCCCCCACTCTCTTCTTCACCTGAAATGGTCCCTCATACTTCCGTGTCAGTTTGGCGGTCGTCCCCTTGGTTGGCTGAAACTGCTCCCCGGTAATCCTAAGAAACACCATATCTGCCACACTGAAGTGTACATCCCGTCTTCCCCTATCAGCATACTTCTTCATCCTCCTTGCAGCATCGTGAAAGTGCAACCATGCCAACTCCAAGGTCTCTTCCCAAGCCTTCATGAACCTCTTCGCATGAGGACTCCTCAAAAAACCTCCTGTCACAATGGTGTGCGATGCAACCGGCATCTGCCCATTCACCAACTCAAATGGACTGTACCTTGTCGCGGAACTCTTTTGAATATTGTAGCTAAACTGAGCAACATCCAAGAGTTCAAGCCAATTCTTCTGATCAACCGTCACAGAATGTCTCAAGTAGTCCTCTAGCAATGCGTTGATCCTCTCAGTCTGCCCATCTGTCTATGGATGGTAGCTCGAACTCCTCAACAACTCTGTCCCAACTAACTTGAACAATGTGGTCCAAAATCTCCCTGTAAAATGCGGATCTCTATCCGACACAATACTCAACAACATCCCCCAATACTTCACTATGTTCTTAAAGAACAACTCCGCAGTCCGCTCAGCTCCACAAGGTATCTTTGTAGGAACAAAGACAACATACTTGGAAAAACAATCAACCACGACCATGATCCCATTATACCCCTGCACCTGTGGTAACTGAGTGATGAAGTCGATCGAGACACTCATCCATGGCCTCTCTAGAATCGGTAAAGGATGCAACAGTCCTCCTTGCCTCTGAGTATCTGATTTGTCCTGTTGACAAATGATGCACGTATGTACATACTCCTCCACATCCTCCCGCATCTTCTCCCAAAAGAACCCCCTCTCCAACAATGCCAAAGAACGACACTGCCCTGGGTGGCCAGCCCACGGAGAATCGTGGCATCCTTAAAAAGGTGCCTCCTGAGACCAGATGTCTTTGGAACATAGAGTCGGTTTCCAAAGAACAAGTAACCGTCCCGTAGAAAGAACTTTCGTGTCTTCCCTTCCTTTATCTACTTCACTATATTCTGCGCCAAAGTATCGGTTTCAACACTTTCCTTGAGTTTGTTTTGCATCTCTTCTGACATTTGAACCCGACTTCTACTCCTTGATGCCCGGTCTTCACCCTCCAATGCTGCAAGTTGTCCCTTCCTACTAAGGGCGTCTGCTAGTGTATTATGTCTACCCGGTCTATACTCAATAGACATGTCAAACTCTGCCAAGAAGTCCTACCAACGAGCTTGCTTCGCAGAAAGCTTCGGTTGTGATGCAAAATAACTTGCTGTAACATTGTCAGTCTTGACAACAAATGGCTTCCCAATCAAGTAATGCCTCCACACATGAAGACAGTGGATGATCGAAGTCATCTCCTTCTCATGAATCGGATACCTCCGCTCTTTATCCTGCAACTTCCGACTCTCATACGCCACCGAATGCCCATCCTGCATAAGAACCCCTCCTATGGCAAAATCTGAAGCATCAGTGTGTACCTCAAATGGTCTCCCGAAGTTAGGCAACTTCAGTATCGGCGCTGTAACCATCCTTCTCTTCAAGTCATCAAATGCCTTTTGACATTTATCCATCCAACACCACCTCTTGTCTTTCTTCAATTAGTCTGTCAGTGCTGATGTCACCTTGGAGTAACCTTCTACAAACTTCCGTTGGTAGTTGGTCATGCCCAAGAACACCCTCATCTCATGGAAATTCTTTGGTTCAACCCAGTCCTCAATCGCCTTCACTTTGCTCGGCTCCTTTCGTATGTACCCTTGACCAACAATATGCCCAAGGAATGGAATCTCGGTCTAAGTGAACACACACTTAGACTTCTTCAAGAACAACTGATTCTCTCTCAGTGCCTTGAACACCATCGCCAAGTGCTTCTTATGATCCTCCATGTTGTCATTGTACACCACTATATCGTCCAGGTATACCACTACGAATGAATCCAAGTATGGTCGTAGAACATCATTCATTAAAGTGAAAAATGTAGCAGGAGCATTGCACAACCCGAATGGCATAACAAGGAACTCAAAGCTACCATACCTTGTTACGATCGTGGTCTTCTTCTCATCTCCTTCAGCAATCCGCACCTGATAGTACCCATGCCTCAAGTCTAGCTTGGAAAACACTCAGGCTTTTGCAAGCTTATCAAAGCAATTAGCAGCCAAAGGCAAAGGATACTTGTTTCTCACCATCTGCTTGTTCAATGCATGGTAGTCACAGCACATCCGTAGCTCATTGGAATCCTTCTTTCACTGGAATAATACCAGAGCTCCATAAGGGGACCTTGAAGGTCTAATGAAGCCTGCATCAGCTAACTCCTTTAGTTGTCGTTTCAATTCCTCCAACTCAGGCCCTGATAAATGATAAGGTGCTCTTGCCGGGGGTTGCTTCCCTGGTTCAAGCTCAATGTTATGGTCCACTGCACGCCTTGGTGGAAACTTCTTCGGTAGCTCATCAGGCATCAAATCCACATACTTAGCCAACACATCAGGAAAATCTCAGTTGGAACAGGCGTCCCCACTCCATCACCTTCGACTCCCTTGAACATCACCGCATATGTCTCCATATTTGACTCCTTCATAGCCTTCTCCAAACTTAGTGCAGAAACATGCTGCACCTTGACTTCCCTCCTTTGCCTATGAGTGGGCAAAGTCCAAGTTTGTGACTGTCCAACCAGCACCCCCTCATCACAGAAGGGGACAACAATAGCCCTATTTCCCTTCAAGAAATATTGTCCAAGTATCACATCAAAGTCATTCATCTCCATCACCGTGAAGTCCAGCTGACCCGTCCAGTCTTTTATCTGCACCGACACTTTGTGTGCCAAACCTACCACCTTAGCTCTAGAGTTCACTGCCTTGACCTCCATGTTCGATGGGAGGATCATCAGTCCAACCTCTCTTGCCAACCGTGTCGTCATAAAGTTATGAGTGGCCCCTGTGTCCATAAGAGCTTGAATGGTCTTGCTACGGACCATCAAGTCCACAAAACCCAGACTGTTCATCCATGATTTCTCCATAACTTGTCCTTACATACATAACCATTTACTTCATTCATCATTCAGCAACGGCTTCACCATCTGTGAACCTACTCTGATACCATCTGTCACACCCCCAATTCTTTTTCCCTTTAATTGGCTGGGTGCGGCACCGCCTAAGTAACCAACCTTTTTCATAATTATGTTACTTTATGAACTACGCCTTCATTCATGTATAAAAACCAACAATTATATTATAATGTGCGGAAATCATTATAATAACATGATAAACGACAATAGAAACGCCAATAATATGCAAGAGAAGAACATCTTTTATTATATATGAGATTTTGTTACATTGGCTGGGAGCGTCGCTCCATCGGCGTTCATAAACGAGGTTGGGCGCCTGCCCATGCAAGAGCACGCGGCGGTCGCACCTCAACTCTGCATCAAATAAACCAATACAACCTTTGCCCAAATGGGCGGGCGCGCTCGTGCACACCTGCACGAACCTCAAACCGTGTATCGTCCCGGGCGCCCTCACCGTGTGCGTTCACCCGTGGGTCGGGCGGTCCACCGCGCTCTCGCCCAATGTGCCTCTACCCGGAGGGCGGGTCACCCGCGCCTTCACCCGTGCTGCACAGTCCCGTGTCGCCTCGCCTGACCGACGAGTGCATCCCCAACTCCGTGATGTGGTGCGTTGTGCCCTTCACACTTCTCCTTATGCGACTACTCCATAAGCGATGAATGTGTGTGATGGATGATGCCTCTCCAAACAAGCGTGCATCATATGTATATACCCTTCCAACGTATGGCGACCTCCCTTAGCCGACCTCCCAAATGTTGTGTCGTGCACCCAACCAATGCAACTCTCAAACGATTTGCACTGTCGGCTCGCCCATCGTTTGATGTGGTCCATGGTTGGCTCGTGTAGCAAGCTGCCTAGCTCGCCCTATAAGTGATGGCTGCCAATCACTCTCACATGTGTCGTGCCCATGGTAACCATCTCTCCTCCATGACTTAGTCGGATTTTTCCAACGCGGAGGCGCGCGCTCTCGGTCCATAACCGCAGGCGTTACAAATATGCTCTTAATGATGTAGTGCTTTCCTTTTAGTGATGGTAAAAACATGATATTGGAAGCAACATCAAAACTTGTAACATAAATGGATATTATATGAAGATCCCATTCATGCTTCATGCTTGTATATGTTATTAAGTTGATGACATAAGTCATGTCAATACTAGTTATCAGGAATCAATGAAAATTTAACTGGTTATAAGGGTGTAGTTTAATTTATAGATGAAATTATTTTTTTCACAAATATTTTTTTGGTTAATTTTAATCAAAATGGGATATAGATTTTTAAAAAATTGAGTTTAAATGGTTTACTTTGCATAATTCGAATGCCCCGGGGGTTTTCAACATGCTAAATTCATTTATGCATTCAAAAATATATTTTAAACAATAAAAAATATTGAAATTAAATTTCCAAATTTTAGAAAATTTAGATGAAAAAAATTATTTTGTTTATAAATTAGACTACACCTTTTAAATCTCATCCCTCAAATTCATCTAACAAAATAAAATTCTTTAAATTCCAATCATGCAGAAAGGTTATATCATCCATTTTGACCTAAAAGGAGTTGAATTCATATATTGGTCCATAAGAAAAACCCACATCACAAATGGTTTCCCTTTATTAGATAGGGATTCTATTTGAATGAGACTTTACATAGAGAAATAGAGAAACGACATGATTATGCAAGCTTATATATAGTGGGATTTCCAAGATTAGAGGTTGATTGGCATTTGTTGGTCACATAAGTTACATTCATATCTATAAATATGTTTTGATGGTTATGGAGTTATCTATTAATTCAATCATTTTTTGGTTGAGTATTTTATTTTTGCAATCTAAAATTATAATTTTAATAATTTGAATAAATTTAACGACAATGAAAAACGGTTAGACTACAACTTTTAATTGCTTAAGTTACAACCTTTTTATTATTATCATTTCACTAAAATATTTAAGTCAAAACCCTCTCTAAACCATATTCTAGTTAGTAAGTAACACATGCCTTAGGTTTAAAAAATATAACCCATGCCTTCTTAAACAAATAGACACAATTCTATAAATTTCATAAAATTGACAATAACATTAAAATATTTACAATCAGATTATGCATTTCAATAAATTTCATAAAATTGGTAATAAATTTGAATATTTACGTTCAAATCATTTTTGTAGTGAGCATCATTAATACTATTTTCTTGTTTTAAGAAGTGAGGTGCTTTCAATTAATCATGCTAAATGAAATTTAAATCTTAGGGATAGAAGAGATATTTTGGATATGGCTTGAATAAAAAATGAATGCAATGGATTCACTATTTTACCCAGATTTGATATACATTCAAATTATAGGATTCTTCATTGGCCTCATAAATTTCACCTTCCACCACTCAAATAAAGTTGAAATTATTTTTAATGATGATTCTAGTTTTATTAGTTGTTTTGTTTTCATATTAACACTTAGTTTTTTTTTCATATTTTATATTTTTCATTAATTAATTGATTAAATATGTATTTTTTCTAGGAAAATGGCTCTCATAGGTTTCCCTAAAAAGGATAAACAACAATTATAAATTTTGGATGCCTTTGGAATCAACCAACAATTTGATCATCCATGTCCTTCCCAATATGATTTTAATGCTCGTCCACTAAAGACCATGACTCAGATAGCATTGAGATTCTTGAAGAGGGGAAACCATCGAAGAAATGTCAAAGAACATTGAAATCAAAATGGAATACAAGATTTCCATAGGTTTATGTTAAAAAATATTATAATGGGGTTGAAAATATCAAATGTTCTTTATTTGTTAAATATAAAAGGGAAAAATCCATTTGCTAAATATGGTCGCACCACTCTTCAAGTTGGTGTTTAAATGTCTATGATAAATCAAAGCCTCATAAATTGTCTGTACAACGTTTGGAGGGAGAAACCAAAAGAAGTAATATTTCAATTACCAAACATGTAGATCTAATGATAGATGTTGAAAAGAACATAATTAAATCATACTTGAAAATATGTAATTTTTTGCCATACATGACTTACATTAGAAGTGTATAGGCCAATTTGTGACTTTAATATGTATAAATGCATTCCAAACATGCCCTCAACATATGAGTAATCAACATATACAAATACAACATTTGGAAAGGAGTTTCTACAAGTCGCCAAAGACGTATATTGACAAAGGTTAAAGGATGATGTTTTTCACAATCCATTCTACTAAATTTTACTTGATGAATGTACAAACAGAACTATGGAGCAATATCCCATTATCTATATTACATATTTGACAAACAAAGGATGAGGCCAATGTGTGACAAGATTCATACACTTACTTCAAATTAAGGATGGAACAACTTAGTCTATGTATGATGTAGTAACAATTCTTTTAGAAAAGATGTATATATCCTTGATGAAATTAGTTGGATTTGGATTTGATGGGGCTTCTACCATGAGGGGTATATATGAAGGTTTATGAACTAAATTATATCAACATGATCCTTATTTATTATATATCCATTGCATAGCTCATCGAGAAGCATTAGCAACAAATGATGTTTCATCTCATTTTCTAGAGTTGCAATTTATTGATAATTTCACAAATAAAGTTTATTCTTGGCTAGGAAAATCTGTTAAAAGACATGGAGAAATAATGGAAACATTTCAAATCACCAGGTTAGAAGTGTTACAAATTCACCAAGTTTATTGGTTTTCTAGAGGAATGATCATGGGAAGACTTGTTAAGCTCATGTATTCTTTCTTAAAATATTGGGAGTTAGTGGAGGAAAAATATATGACTTGGCAACAATATTTCAAGTACAATTTTGCATCCAATTACTTGCATATGTATTTATTGAGTTACATAAGTTGAATCAAAAGTTCCAAGAGTATCAGGTGAATATTACAACTATTGGCACTACTTTAGATATTACAATTAGCATGCTTCATAGGTGGTTTTTAGGAAGCATATTTGGAGCTGGTACAATACCCACATCATGCTTTTTGAAGAAAGCACAAAAATGAACTCTTGAGTTTTTAGATAGTGTAGGTATGCTACATGTACATCCATTGAGGTTTGTTAGTTGTCCCAATACAAATAGATAAGGGACACTAGATGATTGTATTCTTTTGGGCAAGAACTTTGTAATGAATGATCAAAATTGAATCCTTCCTAGCCCTTCCAAAGGGGTTTAGTCCTTCCCATAAGTATATTTTCTAAATTATCCTTAAAAAAATTGTTTTAAGTTTACCCATGACTTTACAAGGAAAATAAATATTTATAAATTTCAAAAAAAGGGCGAGTTTTTAAATAGCCCTTATCAAACAATTATATAAAAACTAATTATTTGAAACTACTTAATTAAATTATTTAAAAACTAATTATTTGGAAATATCTATTTCCAAAAATCTAATTATTTGAAAATTACCTAATTGAAAAAATGAAAACATGTCCAAAAATCATTCTAATTATTTAAAAATGTGAAGTTACTTAATCCCAAAAACTGAAAATTTCCTTATTTCAAAACTCAAAACAAATGAAAATGAGTTGTTACACCTTAATTGGAAATTTGAATGGTAATACTAATAAGATAATAACATGGATTTTTCTTTCAATAAGTATCACATTACTCACATCCATCAATAAACTAAAATGGTAATAAGTTATTAACATGGATTTTTCTGTAAGTATCACAAGTTCACACACATCAATAAATTGGAATGATAATAAGTTATTATTTAATAAAGTGAACTTTTTTATTTAAATATTGATGGAAATAATTATTGACTTCATCAATATACATGGTCAATAAATAATTCATTAATAGTTAGTTTTTTGATATAGTCAAGTTAGTGGTTTGACAAAGTAGATTGACAAGGTCATAGAGTTGTTAGATCTTGACATAGTCAAGATAAGATACTGTGTGTGTGTGTGTGTGTGTGTGTGTGTGTGTGTGTGATGTAATATAAAGAAGTATAAGTGAAAAATAATAGCATGAGGAATAGTTTAGTCAATTGAGTGTTTCCAATTTGTCTTTTGAGTAATAGTGAAGAGGTTTCAAGCTCCACATGTTTTCATCTTTGCAGTTTTAGATTTATTTGTAATTTGCCTTCGTAAAAATATTGTCAAGTATAATAGATTCACATGCATAAGTCTATGTAACACATGGATAATGGATCTATCCAAAGATATATGTGTAGAGAGAGAAGTTGAATTCAAATTTACAAAGCACCTTGCAACCATGGAAGCTATTGATTCTTAATGTTTTGCTTCGTTTAAAAATGGTATTGTGAACATAATAATTTTTCAAACATTTTAGGCTTACAGTGATGATAATTTGATATTTATAGTATAAGATTTTTATGTTTGCCTTTCATGACATAGTCTTGGTTGATATTGGTAATCATATTTATTTTGCATGTTTCATAAAGTTTTTGGAATTGGAAGAGCTCATAAATAACTTGATCATTTTCTTTGGAGATGTTTTCATCAATTTTCTGCAAAAAGTTGGGATTTCCAAGATCAGAGGTTGATTGGCATGTGTTGGAAAGGTATAACATCCTTAAATATGTTCGCATGGTTATGGAATTCTCTATTAACTAAATCATTTCTTCTTGTTGAGTATTTTACCTTTTCAATCTAAAACTATAATTTTGATAATTTGAATGAATTTAACAATCATGAAAAATGGTTAAATTACATTTTTGAATTGCTTAAATTATATTTTTTAGATTACTACCATTTGAGCTATATTATTTAGGTTATAACCCTCTATAAACCACAATTTAGTTGATAAGTAACACATGCATTTAGTTAATAAGTAATGCATGCCTTGGTTAGAAAAAAGGCAATCCATGTCTTCTTAAACAATAGATGTAACTCAATAAATTTCATAAAATTGACAATATAATTAAATATCTATATTCAAATTTTGTATTTCAATAAATTTCGTAGAATTGTTAGTAAAGTTAAATATTTTCATTCATTATTTTTGTGATGAGAATCATAAATACTTTTTTCTTGTTCTAAGAACTGAGTTGCTTTCAATTAAACATAGCTAAATCAAATTTAAATCTTATGGGCACATGCAAGAGTTTGGATATGGCTTGAACTAAAAATGACTGTTTTTGAGTAAAACAAGTTGTTGAATGAAGATGATGCAATGGATTCATTATTTTACATAGATTTGATATGCATCCAAATCATAGGATTCTTCAACGGCCTCATAAATTTCACCTTCCACCACTCAAATAAAGTTGAAATCATTTTTAATGATGCTTTTAGTTTTACTAGTTGTTTTGTTTCCATCTTAACACTTAGTTATTGTTTTTTCCATATTTATATTTTTCATTTATTTAATTAATTGAATATGTATTTATTCTAGGAAAATGGCTCCCATTGGTTTCCCTAAAAAGGATAAACAACAATTATCGCTTCTAGATGCATTTGGAATCAGCCAATATTTTTATCAGCCATGTACTTTCTAAAATGATTTTATGCTCATCCACCTGAATACCATGACTCAGATAGCATTGAGATTCCTGAAGAGGAGCAAGCATCAATTAAATGTAAAATAACATTGAAATAAAAAAGGAACACAAGATTTCCATGGGCTTATGTTGTAAAAGATTGTAATGGGGTTGAAAGATAAAAAAAAAAAAAAAACTGTGTGCTAAATATAAAAGGGAAACTCCATTTACTAAAGATGGAAGCACCACTCTTCAAGTTGGTGGTCTAATTCCCATGTTAAATCAGAGGGTCATAATTTTTCTCTACAAATTTTTGAGGGAGAAACCAAAATAATTAATCTTTTTATTACAAAACATGTAGAGCTAATGGTAGATGCTAAGAAGAAGAGAGTTAAATCAATAATTGAAAATATGCATTTTGTTTCCATACATGACTTACCATTAGAAGTGTATAAGTCAATTTATGACATGAATAGGTATAAATGCAATCCAAATATGCCTTTAATAGATGAATATTCAACATATACAAATACAACATCTAGAAAATATTTTTCATAGTTCACTCTACTCAGTTTTATTTGACTAAAGTACATACAGAATTATGAAGAAAAATCTTGTAGAAAATCCTATAGATTCACAAGCTAATGCAATTTGCTAAAGCAAGAGACAAGAATCTACTTCTACTCTTTACAACGGAAGCCCATAAACATAGAGCAAACAATAATCAATAGAGGAAGAGAATCAAAGGCACATAACACAATAAATATTCAAGGAAAGCCACAGCTCAAAACCCCACTATTTGTTCTATATTAATCTGGAAAATTAAGATGAAATTACAATGCTTGTTCTCTCTAGAACAATCCCAACACTCAGCAAATTCAATCTCCAATTCATAAGCAAGCTCAAGGCCAAAGCTTATCCTCTTGACAAGATCTCTAAGTCTCTATTCCAATGTGTAATTCATATGGAGGATAACTTATATTTAAAGGGAAATAAGCCTTTGAAAACTGCAAAATCCCTTAAGGATCAGTTCTTGAATGCATGGACTATCAGTGCAACTCACAAAAATCTAAAACAAATAGTATATTGTCCCGACACTCTAGTCTCAACTGGGTCTTTCTCAGTGTTACACAACAATTTGTCACCATCCCTGTTACCCCTCTCCCGCATCTTGGAGGACCCATCCGGGACCTGTGAGAAGTGACATGACCTGCAAACACTTGCATTGCATTCCCCTAAACATGAAATTCATTTGCCTTGAAGACATCTCCTGCTTAAAACCCCTAAAAATAGCACTTTTTCCATTGCCGCGGTTCCATAGTGAAGCCCTCGCACCAATGGGGGAAATCCTCCAAAGAGGGCGCGCCAGTTGGCGCTCTATCACAGAGTCGCACTCGCTCCAACCATAATCAGTGGTGTTTTTTAACAAACAAACAGCGGAAGATTCATCCTAACAAATTCCTGGACTGAATCTATCTTGAGCTGGGTGGTTTGGCTTCGGATCTCCATAGAGAGGAAGTGGTTTGCCACCTCTCATGGAAGCTTCTTTAGTGATAGAGCCAATCCCATGATTATTGTGGATGATCCCAACTTCCCTTCGTCCATCTATAAAAGCTTGTCCATTTTCCTTGGCAAGCTAGTTCCAGAGTTCCAAAGATTGAGAATTGTCAAGTTCATGCTGCAAGAAGCCTTCTTCATTCCCATAAGGCTAAATCTAAAGTAAGGAGATTCTTGTCCTAATAACCAAGGAGAGAGAGGCTTGTTCCCATTCCCAACAAGCTTTGCAAGACATGTGCTGCTGATCACCCAGCCAAAGGAGGATTTGACGTCAGAACTATGGTTGTATTCTTATTTGTTTATGAATAATAGACGACTATCATTATGGTTCCACTCTTATTGTCTTTTGTAATGATGATGAGTTATATCCTTTCTGACTGATATATAGTTGCATCTATTGGATTTTATGTTTGTGTTTGTGTCATTCTTTGCATGTTCAGGTTTCCATTCACAGAGATCGTGGGGATCGTGACCGGCCGGAGCAAAGGAACGAAAGCGTCAACTCTTCTACGAGCACTAGCATTGGAATCCAGGTAGACCCTCATCATTGGTCTTTAATTTGTAATTAGGAACTTGCGTGGTAGCGTTGTTTGATTGTTGCTAGACCCAATTTGGGCTAGTAGGGATCACCTTTGTCCGTAGAGGGGATTTACCTCCACAATGATTTGGTGACTCCGCTAGAGAGCTTGTCTTGTCTTTTTGGTTGTTTCTTGGTTTTTACCTACTTGGTTAGCTTTCTGGGTTGAATTCTTTTGCTGTTTCTCGCCTCTTGGTTTACCTGGTTATTGTTGACCTAGCTTTGGATTGCTTATTTTTTATTTTTTCATAGCAAACTTGACTGGCGCACTTTTATAGTGTAACAGTCGCACCAATTGGCACCACTTGCTCATATACAACTCGCGACAATCCTTAAAAGGCGCTAGTTGCAGCCTGACAGTCGCCAGGCCTGGGAAATTTTGAAGTTTGCTTGGTTTTGAGCCTTCTGAGCTTGATCTTTGTTCTGGGTACCATTTTCTCGACTGCTTGAGTGTGTTGGAGTCTTGTTTGACTGGTTTTGAGTCTCTTTTTTGAGAAATTCTTAATTTAATTTGAGTGTTTTTATTTTTTGATCTTTGGAACTCTCACCCAATTTTCTTGATTTGCACTTGATTGGTTCTTAGATTACATTAGAATCATCTTGTGTTTGAGAATTCTCTTGCATAGATCACACTTGCATAATTCAAATTCTCATTTTCAGAATATGAATATGAAATGTGCATAGATTACATTTGCATACTTTTAAGTGAATTGTGCAATAGATTACAATTGCATAGTTTTACATTCTGAAAAATCAATCGTTAGATTTAGATCAGTTTTCTTTGATTTGAATTTACATATTTTTATGCTTGTTTTAAACACACAAAAATAAAAATAAAAACTGTTTTGGAATTGATTTGCATTAGTTTTTCTTGATGGAATTAGTGCATTAGAGAATTTGTTATATTTTCTCTTAGTGATCAAATTTTTGCATTGTTGGAAGTGAATGGAAACTCTCTCCTTACTTTAGTTAGTTTTCATTGAATGAAATGATATATTGTGGCATATAGTTTGCATTTAGGAAATTTTGAGACATTACATAATCCAAGATCAACTTCAAAATGAACTAAATGAATCTAACAACGCATTGGAACATAACGCACACTATTTAGAGGTCTAGGCTAGAGACGTGCTCCGGCGTCGTTAAACCTAGTCACTTTTGTTTCCACTCAAGGTTGGGTGATTCCTCCTTCTGTGACTCAATAGTGGTCTCGTACGGAATTGTGCTCCCATGTACCATCGAGTATATGGGGGGACCCCACTAGGTTATCATCCTTTATCCATAGGAAGTCGTGTCTGCTGCCTTACGACCCGTAACGCATTGAACACAGCATTCAGGAAGATTGACTATCGTACGGAAAGTCCTTGGTTTTCATACGATTGCCAAGGTGTATATGCAGTTTTACAGATTGTCTGGTAAACCTTTTGCCTAGTTCTCCATAGTAGTCATTTGATCTTTTCTGACTCCCTAAATTTGAAAATATCACCAAGCGCTTGTCCTTTCATGCTTGTTTCAAATCTGAAAGTGATAGAGTCACATTTTATCCGTTTCTCGACTCTTAAAACATGAAACAGTGAAGTTTCGTAATTTTCAATGTCGTAAAAATTAAATCACCCGCGATCACACGCGCTGTTAGATTCTGCTTGTTGGCCGTATGATTGTGTGTCTTGACTTTTTTTCAGCCCCGTGTGTGATTTTGATGGCAACTTTCCCAGAGTTCACCAACCCAGGAATCCTCTCTGATGGGAATCCTGGTCATTTTCCTCCTTTTGGGAATATTGGTTCTCCTTACATGGCAACTTTGTCCCTTCCTGGGTTAACTGTTGGGTTGCCTGTTTGGTTGCTCTCAACCTCTGTGGTCTCTAATGTCTCAACTATTGGTCAATCCATTCCTCCACCCGAACAACACCATGTTGATTCCAAGGTGGATCTCTCCCCTTCTTCGCCTGTTTCTACGTCTTCATCTTCTACTTCGCATGGTGAAAGTCTGGATTCAAGTAACCAGGTGGCTAAGAAGAAGAAGAAGAATACGAAGAAGAAGAAGTCACATAAACGAGAGGTTAAAAGTGGAGTTGTTTCCCCGAGTACAGCTAAGGTCGAAACTCCTTTTGCTCCTCTGCGAAAGGTTAAGTTTCCTTGTAAATTGTGTAAGGGAGACCATCTTCTCCATGATTGTCCTGGCCTTCCTAAGGTCTTAGAAGTATGGTCTCACAATCTGGCCTGCCCCTCATTGTCCTCTGAAGCTCATGGCGATGCTACCCTATCAACTGGCAATGGTAAGACGAACGAGAAGATTCGATTCCCCTGTAGGCTATGTGAAGGCAACCATTTCTTTCACCTTTGTCTGCTCATGGATAAAGCTTCCATTGTTTTGGAAAGTATTACAGCTTCTTCACCCCAAATCCCCATTGGTTATCAGAGGCTCTCTTCAAATCCTCTCCCCGTCGACAAAGAGATTGATTTATATCCTTCTCTTGTTCATCCTCCTCTTTCCGAACCTGGCTGTGCTAAGCCTGTTCGGGACCAACCATTGGTCGGAAAGAGTGTCGACTCAAGTTCACCACCTGTCGATCACTCTATTTTGGAAGAGAGTCATGCTCATGTTCTTCTCATCTCATCAGATTCTCCTGAATCCAAAAACAACTCTCCCATCCCAGTTGCTCTCGAAAGTCCTTCTTCGGAGTAGGGGGGCAATCATACGATTCCCCCACCAAGTAGTTCAGTCGCTTCCTTCAACTGGAGTCATTTGACCGCTTTCCGCCTTCCATCCCATGTGCCTTTCCAGATTACAGTACATGCCTATGATAAGGCAGTACCTGGCACTGTCTTGGATGAGGGTGCATCTGTCAGTCTTATGCCTTCCACTACTTGGCAAGTTTTGGGCTCCCCGCAGCTTCTGTCGGTCACACAGAATCTTATGGCGTTTGACGGAGGAACCAGTCAACCATTGGGGATCCTTCCAAAGTTCCCTATTACTTTGGGAGGCAAAACCGTCTATATAGACATACTGGTTACCCAAGGTGCTTTAGATTTTAGTCTTCTCCTTGGCCGTGACTATGTTTATGCTATGGGGCCCTTGTCTCTTCGCTTTTCTATGTGGTTTGCTTCCCACACGACGGAAGGATGGTGACTATCGATCAATTATCATTCTTTAGTCCTCTAGTGCCTCCTGCACAGTTTTCATCCCCTCCTAGTTTTTACCCACCAGTTGTATCTGCCCCACCGCAGGTCAACTACGTGGCTACTTATCTTGTGCCTGTATCCAATGATGATGCCGTCATGCATAGTGTCCTGGGGCCATTGGGTCCTGACTTCCAAGATGTTGTCCTTCCACTGGGAGTGGCACTCTTGGAAGCAATGACTTCCTGTTAGTTATGATGAAGTTCATTCGGAGCATAGTTCGCTTTCCTATGTCAAGCTCCTTAAAAAAAATGAAACTGGGCCTGGTCAAGCATAGTTCCTGATCTTGTGTCAAGCTCGTTAAAAAATGAAACAAGGGTTATGAGGATAGTTCTTTTACTATGTCAACCTCATTAAAAAATGAAACAACTCCCTTTCCAAATCGAGTCTTTTGATTAAGATCTCGTAAAATACAAGTCGAGTCTTTCTAAGATCTCGAAAGTGAACCTTCATTCCATCCACTTTGTTGAATGAAATGAAGCTTGGGGGGCATGTACCTCATTTTGTGTCATTATGCTAGGGGCATGTGAACTTATAACAAGCATAGTTTTTCGTTTCAAGCTTGTGTAAACATGAAACCGAATCCAAGCAGAGTTCTCCATGGTTCAATCTTGTGTAAAAATGAACCCATACCCATTTTACATCTCTTTATTGTTGTCTTTATCCGCTAAATTCTGTTAGATGAGCCTTGGTTGTTTTCATCCCATCGCCACCATCTCTTTGGCCGATCATATACTTTCACTTGCTTGTTTTCCTTTCCTGAGGGACCGTAGTTAAGAGTGGTTTTATTAGCCAACCTCTTGACCATTACATGTTTTGAGCAGTTCCACCATTGCCGGAACCAGTTGCTACCCTTTATACCACTCGTTCCTCTAGGATGAGTCACCTTTAAGCTCTTTTCTGACTTGTAAAATATGAAAAGATTGCCGAGTATTTTTTCCCTTTTTGACTCGTTAAAGAGAATAAAAATGGAGGTCTGCTTTCAGCTCTTTTTTGACTGTTTAAATATGAAAAGATTGTCGAGTTATTCTTCTTGAATCGTTAAACGTAAATAAGAGGCAGTTGCCTTTAAGCTCTTTTCTGACCGTGTAAAGATGAAAATATCGTCGGGCCCTTGTCGTTTCAGGCTCGTTAACGGTTACAAAATGACGTGATCTCAGTCACTTTTTTACTTTTTCAGGTCGAAGTCGCTAATCATGAAAAGTACTCCTCAATCGTAATGGTCGGGCGGTTCTTTCGAGCATTGTTTTATACTTTTTCGGGCTCGATAGACACAACTTTACGAAAAATGACACCCCTGGAGTTTACTTTTCTGCTGTCTTTTTAAACTCTCTAAACATGAAAGACGCCGAGTTTTTCCTTTTTCAGACTCGTTAAAACTTGATGACATTGGATTTTGTCGAAATGCCATTTTACAAGCATATGCTATCCCCGTCAAGCTTGTTAATAAAAATAACTGGGGTACTCGCCAGCAATGGTGGGGAAAATGGAACCAGAATCATTTTCGTGTCAACAGTATGTTACTCTTGAACATGGCACTTGTCTCCATTCATGTCTGGGTGGGGACATCTCATCTCATTTTTCACTTGCCTCTGTGGGTTTGGGTGATCCTGTTTGACCTCTCATCTGCTCGTTGCCTTGTCACCATGACCTCTGATCATTTGACGTCAAATACTACCAAGTCCACTGTCATGCCACCGATATGTTCAAGAGAAGTTGACCTCTATGAAATAATCAGCCTCCCTCTGATAACTCACATAATATTGATTCACAAAAAATATTATCCTCCTCTGTCTCCGTCGATGATGTGGGAAACACTATGGGCCACCTTCGATCGAGGTCGCTTTCTGTCGACTTCAGCTCATTATCCAGGAAGTCAACTTAGAGAATCCCTTCAGGTGAACTTGGAGCCCGCATGCCTCAATGGTAGGTTCTTTGTGTTCAACGCGAGGTTTTCATCATTGGCCTCCGATCAAATGATTCTACGGGTGTTCGACGCCGGCTCACTGATTTGCACACCATAGATTGTACCTATAGTACCTTGAGGACCATTGTCATTATTGGTGGTACCTCTCTCGTCTGTTAACAGTTTTTATCATTGGCTGGTAATCAGACGATGTTCCTGCATGTTCAACTTCGACTCCCATATTCGCATGCTTGAACTTGTACTTTGTTCAGGTTGAGATGGAGCGCAAGACCCTGGATTTTGTCTGTTGGGATCCAAGTTGTGATTTTGTGGATTATTATGATTATTACATGACTCATTCACTGGATGGTTGTGACCATGCCTGAGTCTATTTATCGATCCTCACTGGATGGTTGTGTCGATACCTTGGATCTAGATTCTTATGTTCTTTGTTATGGATGGCTGCGCCCATACCACATATATCATGTACTTGAGATATCAGTTTTACTTCTCCACACAGTTTTTCCAGTGGCAGTGTTTTTGGTTGGAAATGTTCTTGTAAAGCATTTCACCCCTCTCTCTCTCTCGGGCCTCATGCTTTAGGGGGCATATGTTACACAACAATTTGTCACCGTCCCTGTTACCCCTCTCCCGCATCTTGGAGGACCCATTCCAGGACCTGTGAGAAGTGACATGACCTGCAAAAACTTGCATTGCATTCCCATGAACATGAACTTCATTTTCCTTGAAGACATCTCCTGCTTAAAACCCCTAAAAATAGCCCTTTTTCCATTGGCGTGGTTCCATAGTGCAGCCCTCACGCCAATGGGGGAAATCCTCCAAAGAGGGCATGCCAGTTGGCTCTATATCACAAAGTCGCACTCGTGCCAACCATAATCAGTGGTGTTTTTTAACAAACAAATAGCAGAAGATTCATCCTAACAAATTCCTTGACTAAATCTATCTTGAATTGTGTGGTTTGGCTTCGGATCTCCATAGAGAGGAAGTGGTTTTCCACCTCTCATGGAAGCTTCTTTAGTGATAGAGCCAATTCCCATGATTATTGTGGATGATCCCAACTCGCCTTCCTCCATCTATAAAAGCTTGTCCATTTTCCTTGGAAAGCTAGTTGCATAGTTCCAGAGTTCCATGGTTCCGGAGATTCAGAATTGTCAAGTTTCCAAGAGCTTCATGTTGCAAGAGCCTTCTCAATTCCCATAAGACCAAATCCAAGTAAGGAGATTCTTTTCGAATAACCAAAGAGAGAGAGGCTTGTTCCTATTTCCAACAAGCTTTGCAAGACATGTG
>APFE030388688.1:12743-56989 GCA_000404065.3 Pinus taeda | reverse complement strand
TGCATCTATTGGATTTTATGCTTGTGTTTGTGTCGTTCTTTGCATGTGCAGGTGTCCATTCACGGAGATCGTGGGGATTGTGACCGGCCAGAGAAAAGGAACGGGAGCGTCAACTCTTCTACGAGCACTAGCGTTGGAATCCAGGTAGGCCCTCATCATTGGTCTTTAATTTGCAATTAGGAACTTGCGTGGTGGCATTGTTTGATTGTTGCTAGACCCAATGTGGGCTAGTAGGGATCGCCTCTGTCCGCAAAGGGGATTTACCTCCACAACACTCAGAATCGACATGTATGAGTTTCTAATGAGTAAATATTCATTTAACTAGAGTAGCATTGGTGGAGATCATTAGTGACACCACTCACTATTATCTCACTATTAATTCTCTCAATCAGTTTGAGAACTAATTTAACTGAACTGACTCATGAAATTGAGTCTTCTATTTTACAACCCACAATTAACTCATACTGGACTCCTACAAAGTAGGGATAACATACACATGATGACAGAAAGACCTCCAACTTTAATTTCCTAAGTTAATTAAGTTTAATAAAATTAATTAACTAATTTTAAGTTCCTATGAGAATAGAATTTGAATTTAATTCAAAGTTTAATTCAAGGACAAATTAAACTGGAATTTCTTATTGCCATTTCTCAACACTCTCTCTCAACAAGAAAGGGATTATCAACTACCCTGATCCTATCTCTGTGAAACTTGAATTTACATCTTGACAATGCCTTTGTCACGATGTCAACATCTTGATTCTCTTTGGGAATGTAATCTAACAACATGATCTGCCTCAATACACAATTTGCGAGATGATGATACTGGATATCAATATGCCTGGACCGATCATGAAAGACTGGATTTTCAGAGAGTTTGATACAACTTTGATTATCACAATAAATCACTGTCGAATCCAACTACTAACCAAACAAACCAACTAGGATCTTCCTCATCCAAATAGCCTCACATGTTGCTTGACTTGCATCCATGTACTCTTCCTTTTCTGAACTAAGTGCAATCAATCTCTGTTTCCTTCTAGACCAAGAAACTACCACTAATCCAATGCTAAATATCCCTCCTAATTTTCTCTTCCTATTGAATGGACCCCCTGCCCAATCTGCATCAGTGAAGCCTTGAAGATTCACTCCCTCTGTCTGTCTATACCATAACCCAAACTGAGTAATGTCTCTGAGGTATTTCAATACATGCTTTGTTGCCTTCCAATACAGCTTGGTAGGCCTAACCATCGCTTGACTAATTTGGTTAACTGCATAGCACATATATGGTTGTATGTTCACCAAGTACATGAGTGAACCCATAAGTTGCCTGTAAATAGTAGCTTCCACTACTTCCCATGAAGTAGCGTCCTCCTTCCTCCACTTACTAGCTAAAGGAGTCTCCATGGGTTTACTGCTCTCCATGCAGAATCTCCTGAGTATCTTGTTGGCAACATTCCCTGAGAAAAAAACAACTCCCCATCTCCCTACTATACCTCCATGCCAAGAACATAATGCATGAGCCCCATGTCCTTCATCTCAAAATCTCTTGCAAGGTCCTCCTTGCAATATTTGATGATATTCTCATCACTTGTCAGTATAAGATCATCTACATATAGTACAATGGTCAACATCTTACCTTCCACCACTATGTGATACAGGTTTGCATCCGCTTCACTATTCGTGAAGCCCAACCCAGTGAAGTAGCTATTTATCTTGGTGTACCAAGCACGGGGTGCTTGCTTCAGCCCATACAACGCTCTCTTTAGTCAGCACACATGAAACTTATGGTCCAAGGTTTCAAAAGCTTCGGGATTGTCTATGTACACCTCTTCCTCAATCATTCCATTGAGGAAGGAAGTATTTACATCCATCTAATGGATCTTCCAACCCATCTGTGTTGATAGTGCCAAAATAGATCTGATTTATGAGTACCTTGCAACAAGAGCAAAGGTCTCATCATAGTCAATCCCCTCTACCCATGAAAAGCCACGGGCCACAAATATGGCCTTTTGCTTCTCCACACTACCATCTACATCTTGCTTTACCTTGTAAATCCAATGGGAGCTCACAAATGACTTGTCCTCTGGTCTCAGGACCACATCCCAAACAATGTTTAGAACCATGGAGTCATACTCCTCCACCATTGCATCAACCAAAACTGGCTGTTGCACTGCTTCCTGAAAGGAAGATGGCTTTGCCACAACACATGCACCCATAAGTGCCATGTATCCAGTGCACCTCTTTGGTGACCTCCTCTGTCTGTGCTGAGAAGAGGGTGCTCCCACATTCTCCCGTGCATCATCGAACAATCTATCATCCTCTCTAGTTTGCTTTCTTCCCTCTCTAGAAGACTCTTCTTGAGTGGATGTATCCACTCTCTAAACCTCTGCATGTGGCTGCTCCACATCAATCTGAGGTCCCTCAACCTTAGGAGCTAAAAGCTCCTCATCTGCATGTAGCTCAAGTTCTCTCTCAAGGGATACTCACATGGCCTTCTCGTCATCGAACCTGATATCCCTGTGAACCACTATCATCCAACTGGTCAGCATGTACACCCGATAGTTGTGGGGTGTATTAATGTACTCCAAAAATATCCCCAACTCTGTTGTTGGCTCAAGCTTCTTCCATGCATCTTTGGTCACATGGCAATAAACTGATGACTCAAAAATCCTGAAGTGACCAACATATGGCCTCTTACCAGAATAAGCCTCCTTTGGTGTCTTCTTCTCAAGTATATGATGTGGGCTATGGTTCTGAACATAAACCGGTGTGTTTCATGCCTCAACCCACATGTGTAGTGGTAGGCCTTGATCATGCAACATCTCCCTTGTTGCCCCTACTATGCTTATGTTCTTCCTCTCGGTAACCCCATTTTGTTGAGCGTTAAGGGGTGTTGTTAGATTTTAGGCTTCTGTGGAATTTTTTTGCAGAGGTATGATCCTGATTGTCCACAGTCATCTGTTCATTGAGTCGACCTTTCAAACCCCAAAGGGGGTCCATCATCAGGACAAATTAGAAAATAGAAAATGAATTTCTATTTTCTAATTTGTCCTGATGATGGACCCCCTTTGGGGTTTGAAAGGTCGACTCAATGAACAGTTAAGGGGTGTTGTCAAACTCTCGTTTAATCCCTTCCAATGCATATAATTTCTTAAAATCATTTGAGACATACTCACCACCGTTATCACTCCATATATATTTAACCTTCTTGCTAGAATATTTCTCTACCAATTCTTTGAACTCACAAAAATTTGTGAAAGTTTGATCCTTTTTCTGCATAAAAAATACCCATCATTTATGAGAATAGTCATCAACAAATATAACATAGTACATGTGTTTGGCCGTGGATGCTATCGAGAATGTTCCACACACATATAAATGGACTCTCTCCAGAATAGACTATGCTCGACTCTCTCTGTCTCCAAAGGAAGGCTTGGTGTATTTTCCCAAAGTACAACCCTTGCATGTATCAACTTGCTCAAGCATACCTTTGGGAAGACCGGTAGAGATTTGTTGCAATATCTTCAAATCCCCATGATGCAAGTGGCCCAATCACCTATGCCACAACTCTCCAATGTCTTGGCTCAACATCTTTTCCGCTTTTGAACTCAAAGAAGCACAATCCTCTACCTCTATCTTATAAATATTCTGAACTCGAATCCCTATCTTCTTTACTTGACCCGTGGCTATGTGTTGAAGGAACACCTTTCCTTTCAAAAATATCACATCATATCCTCTATCGCTAGGAATGGCGATGGATACCAAGTTCTTCGTCATTCTGGGTACATGCATAACATTCTTCAAGGTGAGTCGAGCCACATGCTCCCTCTGAAAAGTAATAGTGCCCACACCAGTAACACTATACTTATTGCCATCATCCATCTCAATATGCATCTTGAGATATTTCTCCTCTAGTTCACTGAATAACTCTTTGTCGCCAGTCATGTGGAATGAATCTCCACTGTCTAAGTAATAGGCACTTCCCATCATAGAAGACACCATGCACTCAATGAGGGAAAAGTCTAATTCCAATTGGGATGCCAAAGCCTCACCCGCCGCTCCTCCTGAGGACTTATCCTTGGACTTCTTCAATGGACAGTTTGTAGCAAAGTGTCCCATCTTGTGACAATGAAAGAATTTAACTTTCGTCATGTCATTATTTTTACCTCCACGATAAGAATCTAATTTGGAATGGGAAATGTTACCTTTCCCCTTCCTCGCCTTAATCACTATGGCAGTGTTCTCTTCATCATCATTTTTTTATGAAGATCCATCCCTAGTGTTCCTCCTGATCTCATCTTGCATCAAATCCAACCATAGTTTTTCCCAATCTAGCAGCTTCTCCTGACCATTGACTTAGTCCTGATAACTATGCCAACTCTTTGGGAGTCCAAGAAGAGAAAGGCTCACCATATCCTCCTTGGAAACCATGACTCCAACATTTCCAAGTTCATCCTGACATTGAGGGAACTTGGTCAAGTACTTTGGAATCATATTGCCCTTCTCCATCTTGATTTTACGAAGTTTATCCTTTCATGCCAACTTCCTTTGATCACTGCTATTTAGATACAGGCCTGTCAATGTTTTCCACATAGCATGTGGGGTTTCCTTTCCATGGAGACTTGATACAATATTATCTCGAACTCCCTCAAGGATTATCCACCTTGCCTTCGCCACACACTTCTTCTGTTCAGACAAGTTATGTGCATCAATAGATGCTAGCTTAGGAATTGCTTGTTTAACAAATTCCTTCAAGCCATTGTCCTCTAGCATAGCCTCCATCCTGTCCCTCTAGGCTATGAAATTTGAGCTTCCTTCCAAGGCATACTCAAGCCTCAACCCATGGAACGCCATCTATCGATTATGAAGTATGTATTGCAAATTCGACTTTCACCTGTAACCTAGAAACCCAAAACTTCGAAATCTCCACTAATATATTGTTCTCAGCACCGATACCGTGTAGAAAATCCTATAGATTCACAAGCTAATGAAATTTTCTAAAGCAAGAGACAATAATCTACTTCTACTCTTTACAGCTGAATCCCATAAACATTGAGCAAATAATAATCAATAGAGGAATAGAATCAAAGGCACATAACACAATAAATATCAAGGGAAAGCCATAGCTCAAAAACCCACTATCTGTTTCGTATTAATGCAGAAAATAAAGGTGAAATTACAATGCTTGTTCTCTCTAAAACAATCCCAACACTTAGCAAATTTAATCTCCAACTCATAAGCAAGCTCAAGGCCAAAGCTTAGCCTCTTCCAATGCATAATTGCTATGGAGGAGAGCTTGTATTTAAAGGGAAATAAAACCTCTAAAAACTGTGCAATCCCTTAAGGATCAGTTCCTGAATGCATGCACTATCAGTGAAACTCAGAAAATCCTAAAACAAATAGTAAATTGTCCTTTCATTCTAGTTTCAACTGGGTCTTTCTCGTAATCGACATGCATGAGTTTTTGATGAGTAAATATTCACTCAACTAGAGTAGCACTGGTGGATTTCATTACTGAAACCACTAACTATTAACTCACTATTAGTTCTCTCAATTAGTTTGAGAACTAATTTAACTGAACTGACTCATGAAACTGAGTCTTCTATTTTACAACTCACAATTAACTCATACTGGACTCCTACAAAGTAGGGAGAACATACAATGGCGACATAAATACTTCCAACTCGAATTTACTATGTTAAGTAAGTTTAATAAACTTAATTAACTAATTTTAAGTTGTTATGAGAATATAATTCAAATTTAATTCACAGTTTAATTCAAGGACAAATTAAACTGGAATTTCTTGTTGCCATTTCTCAACAAATCTCATTATTTATATTACATATTTTACAAATAAAGGAAGAGACCAATGTGTGACAAGATTCATATGCTTACTTCAAAGTAAGGATGGAACAACTTAGTCTATGTATGATGCAGTAACAACTCTTTTAATAGAGATGGATCTATCATTAATGAAATTAGTTGGATTTAGATATGATGGGGCTTCTACCATGAGGGGTATACATGGAGTTTTATCAACTAAATTACATCAACATGATCCTCCTTTATTAGATATCCATTTCATAGCTCATCGAGAAGCATTAGAAACAAATGATGCTTCATGTCATTTTCTAGTTACAATTTATTGATAAATTTGCAATTAAAGTTTATTCTTGGCTTGGAAAATATACTAAAAGAAATAGAGAAAAAAAATTGTGGAGAAAAAATATGTAATTTTTATTTAAAGAGAACAAAAATTACAATATGTAGACACACCATGTTTGTATTCAAATCTAAGTAGATACATGCTTAATACAAAATATGAGTAACAAGGCACACAAACCCACCAAAAAACTCCAAGAAGGGCACCAAAGAAGTCCAACAACAGGTAGCCAAAACTATCCATACAAGTCAGTATACCCTAGAAAATGTGTCGCAGAGCCCGCATACAAGACCAAAAGGATCGTAAACAAAATAGTCCAAAACCCCAAGCGAAGTAGAGGAGAAAAATGCCACAGGATCTGAAGAAAAAAATCAGTAACACCAAAGCATATGATGACTAACCCCATCAGTTTCACTAGGGAATGGAGAAGACATTGCACAAAAAGAGAAAAGGGGTCACAAAGCCCAAAAAATCATGTGGCAACTAGCACGTGAGTGAAAAGCCACATGGCATAGAGAAAAAAATCATCAAGAAGACAAACCCACACCATGAACCTGGATCAACAACGAGACCCCTAATGGAAAAAGAAAGGGCCACAAGGCCCAAGACGAGGATCCAACATCAACTTTAGTAGTCCTGGAAAGCGAGGTTGTACAACAGGACCAAACACAATGAAGAGAATGTGAATGACAGTGAGATAAACCGCATGTAAACCTAAATTCTGACAACAAACCATGAAAGATTCACATCAAGGGAGAGCCTACAAAAAACAACACTGCCTATTAGATAAAGGAAAGAAAAAACATCAGCTCCATGAAACAGATAAGCATGGACTAGGGGACAATGGTGGCTAGGGACAACTCCCTCCGTGCACTACTCCATGCACTAATAACACTTGTGATAGGGGAGCATGAAACTATTAATAGTAAAGGAATAGGATTTTCCCCAGAAAATAATGAAGGAGATCACTCAGCTCTGCAACTCTCATCGCTTGGGTTTTGTTCCTCTGCAACCCAATGTGTGACAAGATTCATATCCTCACTTCAAAGTAAGCCTAGAACAACTTAGTCTATGTATGGTACAGTAACAACTATTTTAGTAGAGATTTATTTATCATTGATGAAATTAGTTGGATTTAGATTCGATGGGGCTTCTAGCATGAGGGGTATACATGGAGTTTTATCAACTAAATTACATCAACATGATCCTCCTTTATTAGATATCCATTGCATAACTCATCGAGGAGCATTAGGATGAAATGATGCTTTATCTCCTTTTCCATAATTGCAATTTATTGATAAATTTTCAATTAAAGTTTATTCTTGGCTTGGAAAATATACTGAAAGAAATAGAGAACTTTTTCTGGACAAAAGATTATGTAATTTTTTTTTAAAGAAAATAAAAATTACAATATGTAGACACACCATGTGTGTATAAAAATCTGAGCAGATACATGTCTAATACAAAATACAAGTAACAAGGCACACAGGCCCACCGAAAAAATCCAAGAAGGACACCAAAGAAGCCCAACAATAGGTAGCCAAAACTATCCATACATGTCAATATATCCTAAAAAAATGTTGTAGAGCCCACATACAAGACCGAAATGACCACAAACAAACTAGGCCAAAACCCCAAGAGAAGTAGAGGATAAAAATGCTATAGGATCTGAAGAAAAAATCTAGTAACACCAAAGCATAGGATAATGAAACCCATCACTAACACCAGGGAATGGAGAAGACGCTGCACAAAAAGAGAAAAAGTGTTGCAAAGCCCAAAAAATAACCTGCGCAACCAACACGTGAGTGAAAATCCATAAGCCATAGAGAAAAACACATCGAGAAGATGGACCCACACCACCAACTTGGATCAACAATAGGGAGAATTCGATTGGAAAAAGAAAGGGCCAAAGGACCCAAGACGAGGAGCCAACATCAACTTTAGTATTCCTAGAAAGTGAGGTTGTAGTGCAGGACCAAATATAATGGCGAGCATGTGAACAATAGTGAGCTAAACCCCATGTAAACCTAAATTCCAACAACAAACCATGAAAGAATCACAAAACCATCAACTTCATGAAATAGGGAAGCATGGAATAGGGGGCAAGGGTGGCTAGGGACAACTCCCCTTGCCCCCTGATCCATGCACTAATAACACTTGAGACGGGAACATGAAACTATTAATAGTAAAAGAATAGGATTTTCTCTAGAAAACCATGAAGGAGATCCTCTACAACAACCCCTCCCCCCCAAGACATGGAGAACTAAAAGAACTAATGGAAACATTTCAAATCACCAAGTTAGAAGTATCACAAATTCACCAAATTATGTGGTTTTCTAGAGGAATGGTCATGCAAAGACTTGTTAAGCTCATGCCTACTTTGTTCAATATTGGAAGTTATGGGAGAGAAAAAATGAATGACTTGGCAACAATATTTCTAGTACAATTTTGCATTGATTTTCTTGCATATGTACTTATTGATTTAAATAAGTTGAATCAAAATTTCCAAGAGGATTAGGTGGATATTACTTCTATTGGCACTACTTTAGATATTACAATTAGCATGCTTCATAAGCTATTTTTAAGAGGCAGATTTAGAGTTGGTACAATGCACACATCATGTTTTTTGAAAAAAACATGGAAACAAACTCTTGAGTTTTCAAATAGTGCAAGCATGCTACATGTACATCCATTGAGGTTCATGAGTTGTCCCAATAAACATAGATTAGAGACATTATATGATTGCATTGATTTGGGCAAGAGCTTTGTAATGAAGGTGATTGATTATCTAAATATGAGGTTCACAGGTTTTCCAATATTTGTGTTAATTTTTTTAGTCCTTTCCATTATTAGGAGGAGACAGATGATAGAGATGCTCAAACAATAATATTTTAACAAGCTTATATGAAAAATTTAGTGTTGGAGATTTGTTGATTATGGATGCTGCTAGATGTTTGGGTGAGACAGAAGAGTTAGTTTGAACTATTTATAAATCATACTTAAAAAACATATGCATGGAGAACGGGATCTATGTGGAAATGAATCTAAATTGTTTGAATTTTTTCCATGTCTGATACGACTATGGAAAAATATCCTTGTTATTCCAGCTAGTACAACAATAGGTGAAAATGGATTCTCAAAATTAATTAGGATAAAATGTTATGATAGATCAAGACATTCTTTGGACACATTAGATGTGTTAAGATTTATCTCTCTTAGTGCACCTCATGCTCTAAATGAGGTAGACTGGAATTCCATTTATGATGTACAGAAACTAATGAAAGCTTGAAAGCCACTTTCATTGGGCAAATAGCTTCATCTCATCCATGATGTAAATTTTATTGATTTTGAAAAACGTGAATTGAATGGAAGCAAGTTGGTTCAATGATATTTTTTGAATTACGCTAATCTATATTATATGATAAATTTATGGATAATTTTATATAAAATTATATATGCACTATTTTATTAGTTTTATTGAAATTACACTTTTTTCATTGAGTGGTTTACTATTTCTAACATTATTAATATTTGGAAGGGAAATATTTTATTAAACATTTCTTTAATGAAGTGTGTAATTAATTTGTTCTTTTCAATTAAAATACAATTATACATAGAACATTTCAACTTATAAGGGCTTACTAAATATATGCCCTTCACAAAAATTAAGAAGGTCCCTTCAAATTTGATCACTAGTTATATGTTCAAATTCAAATTGGGTATAATATATATATACACCTTCCTAGAATTCGACAACCAAATTACTACTAGTGGAGGGTTCATTGTCACACAAACAAGAGGATATCATACACCAATTTAGTGTCTAGCTTGGTATGACTCAAGCGGGCCTAATGATTAAGAACATGTGTTTCCTCTTAATATATCACAGGTTCAAATCCTCTTGTGGCTCTGGTATCCTCTCCACCAGGTTCCAAATTTTGTACCCTTTTGATAAGGACTAAAGAGTAGGAGCCCCATGGAATAGATTCCATTCTAGTGTCAGAAGTTGTTAGTAATATGGTTTATAAAATATGGGATATACTCGGACATGTTGATCCCCTATGATATTGTTAGTAGACCAGGCCATCCATGATCAACTCCAACTCTGATATTCACAATGCTTCAATCAACACACAACAACTTTAACCACAACTTTGATACCAGTTATGAGGATTATGGTGTCTAAAGACGCTATTTTTTGGATCCCATTGGTCACTAAGAAAAATTTACATGGAGTCTGTATGCCTTAAATAAGTTATATTCCACATGAATACCATGGGAAAAACCATGGGTCCTAATGAACCTAGATTCCAAAAATTCTTGGTAACTTGACCGAGTCAAATTTACCCGAACCATCCTAATAGATAAGGCTCAAAGAGTAGGTAAGGCTTGAAGAGTATGCACTCCCTAGAATAGAGTCCACTATGGTGTCATGAGTTAGTATATTAGATATAATCAAACAAGTTAACTCCCTATGGAGAGGCTCAAAGAGTAGGGAAGGCACGAAGAGTAGACATCCCCTGGAATAAAGTCCACTCTAGTATCATGTGTTCTTGGTGTATATGGCTTGCAATCTATTAGATATACCCTTGATGTTAGAGTGGAAACTAGAAAGGTTGATTATGCACCTTTTCCAGATTACTCTAACCAGTTACCCATTCATCACGATTAAAAAACAAATTAGTGTTTTACTTGTCATGACCTTAAAATTATATTATTATTATATAATTTGCAAAATTTTATTGTGTGGATTTTAGTCCCCACTAGGTCTTATGTTCAAACCTCATTAGGATTGGTTGAGGATGGAAACCACTTTTAGGGGAATTAAACTATTTTAAGAGCCATCCAAGCTCAACCAAGCTTCTCACAATCCCAATGATAACATCCCCCTAGTGAGAAGATCAGTATTCCATCAAACATTGGGGTTGGTCCTCGTTTAAAATCGATTTAGTTAATAAAAATAAAAAATTAAAATTAACAACATATTATTTGCATCTATAAAATTACCTAAAAAAAAAATGAATCTACATGATGAATATTAAATCTTGTGTTGGAAAATAATATGAGGGAAAAACTTAAGTAATTTTATTATTATTATTATTATTATCCTATTATTTTGTTATATTTATTAATTATATTTTGTTTTTCTTTATCTTGGGGGGAGGGATTTATTATGATTTAATTGTTAATGGATAGTGATGAAACTCATCACAAATTGATATCCTAAAACATAAATTTAATTATTGGTTTGCCATTGTTATTCAAGGAAAACCATATTGTTGATGGTTTTTAAGGGAAACACTTCTACTCTTACCTTATACCTTTGGGATTTGAGTTATTAAAAAAATTCTTCAAGTTTAAGAAAGATGAGCTTTTTGCCAATTACCATTCATACATTTCTTTATTTTTAAGGAAGATAAGATCTTAGCCGATCACCACTAACAAATTTCTTTATCTATAAGGAAGATGCACACTAAATCAATATAAAATAGTCTTTAATTTTTTTTCCATTAGAAAATATAAAAAGCCATTTTCCTTTATGGTTAGTGAATATGTACTTCCAATAGAGCTATGTGTTTTTCAAAACATTCCATTAACTTCTTATTGAAGAAAAAATATAATACCTTTACATATTACAAGCTTATTAATATTTTTGAAAACTATTATATAAAATAAAATAAAATAATAATTTTATATCAACATATAGAAAAAGTGATAATTAACTTCAACCTAAATTAATAGTTACAATATAATCAGGCTTTCATCCCAATGAAAAAATATAAAATAAACACATTCTCTTAAAATAATATAAAATGAACACATCATCATATACAAACTAAAGTTTTACCCACAAAAATGGGTAACACTATTGGAGAAAAAATTTCTCCTATTCCTAATAGCCAACCAGCCAACTACATAGCCAACAACCCGTGACAACCACCACTAGCTAATGATATGCCATTTTATCTCTGCCACATGCACTTGCCATATGCTTCTCACTCATCTAGCATGATCACCTAGACAAAAGTGAGCTTCATCTAAAAAGGTAATTTAATCATTTTTAAATTAGGTGCTTATGCATGTTTGTCTTTAGGAATTTGATATGGATTATGGGGTGATTTGGAAGAAGGATGGTTTTGACCATGATCTTGTTATCTCACCTTAACGGGGGGTTAATAATTTATCCTAGTCAAGTGGGACCTCCCCTAATGGCTCAATACGTATAGGAGGGGCACTACTTGGAAAGCCCTAATTAAGATAGTGTAGTTACATCTATCCTATATAATACTTAAAAATTTACATCATACATTACAAGCCCATATCTCGCTTCCATTCTTCGGGTTCAATTTACCATTGGTTCCTTAGGGATTTGGCACCCATACATCCACATAGCTGGGTAGGGTCTCGAAGCATTTCCCTAGGAGGTTGATGTAATTAAAATAAATAGAAAGATCATATCATGGCCACAACAAAACTAAAAGAAAGAATATAAAATGAAAATTATTTCCTACGATATACACATTAGTGCACGCGAAAAAATCCTAGCATGAGCTCTACCTCACACATTATGGCCATCACCTCGTTCCTAGGAACATGTTGCTCCATTACATCATAAAAAGGAACCCTTGCATGCCTGAACCCTAATGAACAATAAACTGACTCATAATTAAGGGGTAATATAGTTGCTATATCATTCAAAGAAATCTCTAATTCTTGAGCTATGAGTAGTAATACAAATAAAAATCAAGGAAAAGTAAAAGGCACACAAGAGGGGTGGAAAAAAAGAGTTTGAATTTGTAACTCATACATCAATGAATGATCACTCCTCACATCTAAACACTTAGGATGTGGATCCACATTAGTTGGTCCCTTTGATAATGGAACTTGGCCTTGAAGTATTGTCCCCTCTATGGACATCATTATTATTCAATAAAACATATCAATTGAAGGGTGGAATGAGGAAATGTTACTTCCTCCTAGGGGATGGAAACACCTAATAGGGTTTTCTTTCTGCCACTTCTACCTAAGGAGGAAACACCATTGTTAATTCAAGGCCCTAATTTTGGAAAGGGATCTTCATATGAAGTATTAAATAGCCATACCACTTAAGCTTGGTTCACTTAGATGCAATAATGGTTTTTTGTCCATGATGGCTAGTTTCTTTCACTAGAATCCGTGTTGTGATTATCAGGTGGTTTAGTAGCCCATGTCCTAAAAACCTTACCAATAGGTACCTAGGCCATAAGAGAGGCGTATTGGCACTATTAAGTGGAGCGTTGAGACTCTTGGGAATCTTAGCAACACTAACATATCACGAATGTACTAGAGCACCCCTTGCACTAAGAACATATTTATTTTTTCCACTGGATTTGATGGTTATTCAGGATGACACACCTGGACCTAGCATGCCCCTAGGTCAGCCTTAATGCCTATTAATGGATGGAATTTGATGCAATGCCTAAATTAGGATGGTCTTACCTTTATAAATTTGAGAGGACTAGTGGCACCTAGAAAGCCCTTAGCATTGGAGAAAATATGGACACTTTTCACATTTGGGGACACATAGAGACTACTTTGTGGTTCCCCAACTATATTTTGGGGCCATAGGGAGCCATTGAGATAGATTTGAGGGGAAAACTCAAAAACATGATTTCTACATGTTTCTACATCACATTTGGCACCTCTTGGAACTTGGACATGACATTTGGAGGTCATTCTATGAATGATTCATTCCCTAGAAACCTAGTGGCTCACAAGTGTGGGTTTGTTTGAGCATTTATGATTAGAGCTAGTGGGTTGCCTTGTAACCCAAGCATGTTTAGTGATAAAACTTGTTTTTATGGGATTTTAGTCTAAAATAGGATTTTTCCTCCTCATTTAATTAGAAGAGAGGATCATGTCATTTCGATCATCATCACTTGGACTATTTTGGCACTCCTTAGGAGATTTTCGCCCTCTTGTATATTTGGAGAGATGTGATCTATGGAGTACTTTGAATATTGGAGCTAATTTCTTATCTTTGGAAAAGTTAGCTTGGATAAATTTTGGATTATTCATGCATTTCATCTTGTAAGTAAGATTTTTTATTGAAGAATTATTTATTTCATGTCTAATGTATGGCATGTAATGGTTATTTAGGGTTTTTCTATTACACCATTGATTATTGAAGACTAGTAGTGTAAAATCTAGATATCCTAATTGCATGTAGTATCCATGTATGGAATGTGAATGATAATCCCCTTGGTGAACTCTTGTTATATCTCTCCCAAGTGTTTTTGATTCATCACGAATATAATATCTAGGTTTTTGTGTTAGGGCATCAAAGAATCCTTACTCCTTTGCAAGGATTAGCTAATATTTAAAACCCATAGGCTCCATCAACCCAAGGATTAATCATTGTCCTTGTTTTTTTGGTGATCAATATTTATTTCATCCACAAATTGAATTTAACTTTCCATATATCTTTATTTTCTGTCCTCTTAAGGATAAGTGGCTCAATTAGGGCTTGAAGTGAAATTGTCTAAGAGAGGAAATTTTAGTATTACAAGGATTCAACATCAAGGTCACATTTCGATGCCTCAAAATAAATATCCTTAGTGGTTAATCCAATCATTTTTTGCCTTTATTTTTTTTGCCCTAGTTATTTTCCCCTAGGAGAAACCCTAGTTTGGTTAAGGATCAAATTGAGGGCTTCTTGAAGGTTTCATATTCCATTAGATTTCTCATACTCATTTTTGGAAACCTTTTACTTGGTACCTCAACATTAGGATATTCCAATTTGCATGCTAACACTCAAACCCTAAGTCTAGAATTCCCTAGGTTGGCATCTCTAATGGATGTGAATTACCTCTTCATCATTGTTTGAACAGTGTACTTAAGTTGAGCCATCCTTTGGAAGCCTATTATGTCACGTTAAAGCTCTAAGTTTGGGATATCTCTTATAGGTGACCTTATACCGAGACTCCTCCTATTGGTGAAAATTCATAAAAAGTAGGGGAATTGTTTGTGGTGATAATGGGCCATTACCTCATTGTTGTCACTTGGTCTAGTGTGTTCCTTGTAGGGTACCCCTCTACAAGGCCTGCTAGATGTTGAGGCAACATTTCTGGCACTATTGTTGGGGAGGGATTGAGTCAACCTCCCTATAATATGAATATTTTAGCTTCATCCCTGTGAAGAGAATATCTCAAACAATAATATAGATCCTCCCTTGGCAGCTCCTCAAACAAACCATACCCAATCCCCTTAAAGTTTTTTCGATAGAACCATAGCTCTAATAAAGAGAAGGACTACAAAGAAGATTATTGAAGGTAAATTTCTTTCCATTAATCCTGAGACCCTTGTTGTTAGGAATACTTTTGGTGATAATACCACCCCTACCATAATAATGGATAGGCCTTGTATTATTTCTTCCTCTATGCCTTTAGATTTAAGTGGCCACACTAATGCTCCTCACCCTTTACCTGATAAGTATCATGAGTGGATACCTATATTTAATGATACTCATGCAAACATTGCTAAATAAAATATACATGATTTCTATTGGGAAGTGAGTGCTAGGTTTATAATAAAAGAATACATTGAAATGATGGTGGTTTCCCTCTCATTTGATAGAAATTCTATAGATTAGTAACTTAACTTACCACAAAGAATAATTCCTAGTTGGGATACCTTTCACAGTGCATTCAAGAAGAGATGTGTTTCAACATTGGATGGGGGTCTCTTCCTTGAGATATTCCTTGCAGCAACCAAGATTAAGAAGGAATTTTTGAAGGAATTGACTCCAATATTTGACAATCTCCTTAGAGAGATCCCTAACAAATTTAAACCCTTTGAGGATGCCAGTCTTGATAGATACATTAGATCACTCCATGGACATTTGAATTATGCCCAAGAACCCTAATAAATTGGAAGAGGCTAAGAAAATCACTATTGAGATTGAGAAAAACTTGAATTTTGTGAGAATTAATCTTCTAACACTCTCATCCCACACTTACCCAAGCTTACCAATCCACCAAGGTAAATATGTAATGAAGAGTTACTATGATATGCTTTGATCTCCTAGATCACCTTAAGGAAGTGGAACCAATAAACCAACACTTTATAGACCTCCCTCGGGTGCTACAGGACCCCAGAAGCTAACCAACCCCTCCAGGTGCCCAACCCCTGAGTAAACTTAGCTTCTCACTGAACTAGACCCCCTGTCACTCCTAGGATAAGCCCTCGAAGAAATTGTAACCCTCTAGTAACTACCATAACAAGGAATCCATGCAACCACAACATTTTCTAGGTCATTCTATGCTAGCGACCTCAAAGTTTGAGCCACTTTTTCAAGGTTGGGACTTAGGCCTTTGCCCAGAACTTCATGAAACTTCCAGAAATGATAAAAAACATTGAAATAAGGATACTAATGAAAAAAAATTAACAAGGACTTCACCTAACCACTACCATCCATGACAACATTTCGTTAAACATGTCGTAAACATGTAATGCACAAGTCATAAATAAACATCTGAAGATAGGGGTCTCATACTTATCTAAGATTCATCAAGAAGGTCTAATTCCTTCTCACAATATCTACATTACCATCTATTATGTCATACATTAATTAAAATTTAATTTTCTAATTAAAACATGATGAGAGACATGACTAAGATTTTTCATAAAACCATGCTTATAACCAACATTCAACGAGAATAATAACAAGGATAGAACAACCATTAAAGACACATAATAAAAAGTACATTTACTCATCAAATACAAGAGGGAAAGATCTCTTATTAATATATGCAAAATCCACCAAGTGAGGGACTTACAAGTAACACTCAACCATAGATTGGGCTGAACCAAATCTTTCTTTTAGCTAGTCACCCATGCACCATATTCCAAGCATGAATGTAGGACTCACAACAAAACCAACTAGGGATTCCTCGTACTTTACTGTATATCCCACCAATAGTGATCAAGGATTCATAGGACCAAAACGCTCATTTGCACAACCATACTTTACCGCAATCTCTCCAAGGGATTCCTAGGCCCAAACAAGAAACATACACTACGAGGCTTTACTAAAATCCCAACATATATTTGTCCAGGGATCACTAGGCCTATATAAGCATGGATTCCTCTAGATATCTACACCTAAACCATGAGAAATTTGTCTATCTCCACCCTCTAGGCTTTACCGTATATCCCGCCATTCATCGATCAAGGATTCTTATGCCCAACAACGGTATACACAACTAGGATTTACTGCAATCCCACCTTTACTTGTTCATGGATTCTTAGGCCTTGTTATTTCTCTGGGACCACCCCACTCAATTTTGAATCCATCCAACAATCCAACTCAAACAAGTAATAGAAAGCCATCACACCATGGCTATCTGAAAATGGCAAGGCAGGGCTGAAAGCCATAGTCATACCTGGTAAAACCCCTGCCAATGATAGCAAGAGAACCAAAAGCACACATGCATATACCATGCATGCCAAAACTAGCAAGGAAATCATACATGAAATGCAATACCTACAAGTAACCTCATTGTAACCACTTGATCCAACTCTTCCTTGCCTGATCTTTGCTTCCCTTTTTCTTTCTTGCACTTTTTTTCCTTTCTTTCCGCCAACACTAGATTGCCCTAAGAAACCTCTAAGTGTGTGAGAGAGAGAATGGAGAGAGAGCTCCACCTAAAATTTGTCAAAAGGCCATGAACTGATCCTCAAAATCCTTTTCATCATTGAAGCCTCTATTTTCCTCATTTTCCAATATTTTTCCTTCATTTTTCCTCCCCACATGCAATTTGTTACCTTTCACCTTCATTTTCTCCTAATTTCATTGATTTTCATAAATAATTGCCAAATAATATTTGTTGCCTTTCCAAAGCCTTTTCCATTACTTTTTCTATTTTCCCCTTTGCCATAATAAACCAAATGAACACCCACACTAGGTTGTTTTTTTGAACATTCAGCTTGGAATACATGTCCCATGACATTGGTCTTATTTTTCCTTTATTAACATTTTTACATGAAATTTTAACCTGGGGTTGTTACATATTGCTCCCCCTTAGGGGAACACTGTCTTCGGGTGTTCTATAACACCTACAACTAGCAAGACCATTGAAAATCAAAACATACTACCCATGGAGCTTCATAACACAACTCGTTGTAGTATTTACATTGACCACAGCTGAAAATATGACAATCATATCGCTTACTGGAGCTTTATAACACAACTCATAATGTGTTTACAATAACAACCACATATATACTCATGCACATTTGCTTCAACCAGAGAATAACCATAGTATCTATGGAGCTTTATAAATACATCTCAATACAATATTTACAATAATATACCTATATACATATACACATTTTCTCAACCAACAAATGAAAAGGATATGATGCTCGCATCAACAACAAGGGAATCCAGATGCTCACACCTCCACCCACAAAAGTAGTACCAGGATGCACCTCCATCCCAAGAATTCTAGAATCCACTACCAAAGTCAAATTTGTATCCAATTTCCAGCGCTACAATCCTTGTGCTACTTGTTACCTGAGTGAACAATTACCAACTCATTGCTCCAATCAACATTCCCAACGTGCAATTGATTCCATCTGGAAATGCTAATGACCAAAAAAACTCCATCCCCAACCTTCCCTTCTCTATTACATAGTCCTTTGTGAAATTTGGCCACCCACTTCCATGTAGTCACTCACCTTCCAAGTTCCCTTACATCCCCTTTCCCATGCAACCAATCCCTTGGCAATGTTTTCTCACAGTGGAAGGTACAAAAACCAAGGTATATCCCTCCCTCAAAACCATTATAGTCTTCATAGCATGATCATGGTAATCAGCATACATTATTGGGTACTAGTGTCCCATAATGGCCTTGCTCCTAAAGTGCTTTACCAACATATTTATGCTTGTTCCAATTCCTTTTGTTATTGCTACTAATTCTTGTAGTCGGTTCCAACCACCCAACCAAGCATTTCCATGCTTTCTTTTACCAAGCACAAAAATTCCATTAGAATCAAAACAAATTGAAAAAAATTAAAATCATATTATTGGATCAAGTGGCTTGGACCTAGGTTCAAAGTTTATTGCGCATCAACAAAACCCTCAACCACTGGCCCTTTCGACTACGACCTACACGCATATCGCAATCTCACCTAAAGTGTCTATAAGGGGTTGCAGAACGAAGTTTCTATAGACAGAGGCATATGCACATTGTGGCACCCATGTGTTTACTTATGTATTATATCTATTTGCAACTTTGCATGCATAAATAACTTTGCGCTGATGATTCACTTCACAAATTTTCACTTATCACATAAACATATCATAAAACAGTACAACATGTATTCTTTTTCATAATTCAACAAAATGGATGCATAATAATATGTATAAACAAAGATAATAAAAAAAGATACATAATATTTTTCCAAAACTTCTTCTTCTTTTATTAAGATAGACCTTCAATGCATACAACCTCTTTGACCTGTGCACCTAGTTGTAGATGTTCTACGTACTCAGCTACATACTCTTCAAGGTCTCAACACACTTAGTTATGGAGCCTTCTTCTAAAGACCAAAATACAGACTAACGATAGAAGATATCAATTATTTATCTATGAATTTCTTCCTATCTTACTATCCTCGACGAAGTATTACATCTCCTTATATAGATTTCATTACTACAAGACCACAGTCTACATAGTATGGATCCGACGAAACAATGAACTAAAACCCAATACCTGTTACAAAAAGAGGGGTTTTGACCTACCCCAAATCCCCTAAACATTGCATGGTAAATATAACTTCGCAGAATCTGTGCGCTTCACTCCTCAAAATGTGGAGCCTTTGACCAAAACTAGAACAAGTTGTGTTGCACCCAACACATACCTCATTGGTGGCTTAACAATAAGGTACATTAGAAATTTTGTTTACTTCCTAACACAATAAGTCAAACTAATTGTTTGATCAAATCATCATGTATAAACATATCACATCTGGTTAGCTCAAAATACAACCATCATAATCAAAATCATAGATCACATGAAACCATCATAAACCATAATCATAGATCACATGTAATAATCATGAATCAAAGTCACAGTTCACATGTATAATAAAACTGAAATAAAATATTGATATTTATCCTTCAACTGATCTTTTTTCTTCATGCATTTGTTCTTTCCGTACACACACCAAATCAGTTTCCATACCCAGAAAGCATCCAATGCCTCCTCTTCAAACATGTACACATAAACCCATGCATGGTGTACTAACCAACACAATACATATAGCTACACTTAGTGTACAACACAACACATACACCTACACCCGGTGTGAAACACAACACATAACCCTACACCCAACATACAACACCACACATACACCTACATCCAACATACATACTCCTACATTTGGTGTATAACACAATACATACACCTACACATGATGTATGACACCACACAATATACACACCTACACTAAACATACAAAAAAATACATAAATGTACGCAGAGTAGAAAACAACAAATACACGTCATGATACAATGACTACATAATGCACGTAACACAATACCACATGTGCACAACACAATCTGTATGATATGTACACAATACCATGTGTACAACAACACCACGTGTGCAACATGTACACGGCACCACCTGTACATAACACCACCTGCACAATGTGTACGCATCACCGCCTGAACAATGTGCAGACAACACCACATGTACACAACACCACCTGCACAAAATGTACACAACACCACATGCATGACATAACACCACCTGCACAATGTGTACGCATCACCGCCTGAACAATGTGCAGACAACACCACATGTACACAACACCACCTGCACAAAATGTACACAACACCACATGCATGACATGTACATAGCACCACCTGCACACAACACCCATGTACAACATGTATATAGAATCACATGCAAAAAAAACCATATGTACAATCATGCACTCAACACCACATATACATAGCACCATACGTAAAACATGAACACCACACCATATGTACACAACACCGCATATGAAACATGCACAAAGCACCAAATGTACACAACACCACATATCCAACATATGCACAATATCATATGTACACAACACCTCATATGCACAATATCATATGTACACAGAACCACATATCCAATATGTGCACAGTACCACATGTATACAACACAGCATATCCAACATGCACATAGCACCATATGTACACAAGGCCACATATCCAATACGCACACAACACCATATTTACACATCACTGCATAAATGGCGTATACACAACACCATCTGATACCAGCATTGTATAAACAACATCTACACAACATCATATATACATAACACCACATGTACACAACATCATAGGTACAACATGTACAACATATACACAATGGTAGTATTGTACATCCAAAGACCACACACTGACTCTATTAAGCAACCTTGCTTCTAGTGTATTTCCACTATTTATGCTTGTTCCAACATGTCGCAAATCCTAATTCTTTCATTCCGCCTATATATCCCTCAACATTACCTGTCCATAACATAAACATAGACATAATCACATAATATCAATTCATATCCACATGATACTAACCTCATAGATCTTCCAGGGCTACTCTTCCACTTGATTCCTCATTTACCAAGAACCCCTTCATGTCACTCACGTACGTAAGTAATCATTCCTCCACAAGAATGATATCTAATTACCTTGTCATCAAATGACATACATACATGCATATATACATATAAATAGTAGCATAAAACAAGCATGATCCATGAAGACCCTGTCAGACAATGACATATATACATGCAATCATCAACATAATCATGATCACAACATAATTGCTAGATATCATCTGATCTAGGTTAATAGAACTCTCTTTATCCATGCACTACATGCATAACATCAAGAACAACTGTTCCCAACCTATCCAAGGAATCTAACACCTCATATCCATTTACCTTATCTTTCCTTATTACCTTTATCATGACTATCCTTCCACTACCCATTTACCCCAATTGACCCACCCAATCCAATCGATTGTCATATTTTTACATTCAGTTGCTTTGTGTTCATGCACCAACTTCATTTAGGTCTTACATTATCTGTTGGGTTTCATTTAGCTCTCCCCGAGCCCCATTTGTTAGAAAATTATATATTACAGAGCAATGGAACACATAAAATATATTGCATAAATATAAACATGGAAAACGCATAAAACAAGAGAGACACAGATATACGTGGTTCACCCAATTTGGGCTACGTCCACGGAGAAACAACAAGTCCTTCCTTTTATATTATCCAACAAACTGAAGAGATACAACCTACAGTAGATCTGTTGTAATTCCCTCTTTGCTCTCACATAATTTCCTTTATCTTTCTCACTCAAAATACAACTCTACCTAGACGTAATAAAATTCCCTCATATATAGCGAGGGGTTTCCTTCTAGCGAAAAAAAAAAACCTAAATTAAACATAAATTCTACCGTCATATTTCCACCTAATGAACGACCCAGATTGACTAGGAAATTACAACATTTTACAAGAAAAATTTACATCTATTTTTAGCTTTAAGGGCACTACCCCCGATCCCCCGCTAGGGGGTGGCTCCAAATAATCATCGTCACCCCCCTAGAAGTGCAAATTTACAAGCGGTTTTGCTACCACAGTACAAACTAGGGTCCAATGTGGCGATACCTCTAAATAAAGAAGATAATCAAGCTCCACATCCAACAATCTCCCACTTGGATACTGATTATAGCAACTTCACTGCTGCTTCATTTGCTGGACAATGACTCGACTTTGGACGTAGTTGTTTCTCATCTTCTTGGTCATACTTGAAGACCAATTGAAACTGAGCGGAATTTCATTTTCTCCCTGGTTATAAATTTTGTTAACATATCTGCATGATTCTGGATGCGTGTGTATCTTTTCTAGCTTCAACTGTCCATCTTCCAACACTGACCATATGAAATGGTATTTGGGATGTATATGTTTAGTCTTGGAAAGAAATGAAGAGTTCTTTGCAAGATGTATGGCACTCTAGCTGTCATTGTATAACCTGCCCAACTCCTGCTACTTACCCAATTCATCTAGAAACCTTTGTAACCAATTCATTTCTTTACTAACCTCTGTAGCAGCAACATACTCTGCTTCCATTGTTGAGAGTGCAACAACACTTTGTAGTTTTGAAACCCAATTGGCTATTGTTCCACCTACAGGAAACACATACCATGTTGTGCTCCTGTTGTTATCTCTATCACCTGTCATATCTACATCAACATATCCCTGTAGAGCAATGTTTGAACCACCAAAGCATAATGCTTGATTCGCAGTACCACTCAAATATCTGAGAATCCACTTCACAGCCATCCAATGTTCTTTTCTTGGATTGTTCATATACCTACTTACAACTCCCATTGCATGTGCAATATTAGGATTTGTGCAAACCATTGCATACATTAAGCTTCCAACTGCTGATGCATATGGAACTTTAGACATATAAGCCACTTCTTCCTGAGTCTTGGGACACACCTCCTTAGTTTGAGATGACTAGCCAAAGGTATACTAATTGGTTTTGCATTCTACAAATTAAATCTTTTCAACACCTTTTCTATGTACTCACTTTGAGACAATGTTAATTTTTAAATTCTTCCTAACTCTAGTTATTCTCATACCAAGGATTTGTTTTGCAGCACCCAAATCCTTCATTGCAAATGAGTTTGCAAATTTTCTTTTGAGCACATTTATTTCCTGCATGTTAGAACCTGCAACAAGCATGTCATCTACATACAATAATAATATAATATAGTTTCCATCATTTTTCCTTTTGAGATAAACACAATGATCAGAGTGACATCTAGTATAACCTTGTTTAGACATAAACCTGACAAATTTTAGATACCACTACCTTGGAGCCTATTTTAAGCCATACAAGCTCTTCTTCAACCTACACACTAGTTTCTCTTTCCCTTTTACCTTATTTCCTTGTGGCTATTGCATATATATCTCTTCCTCCATATCCCCATGGAGAAAGGTTGTCTTTACATCTAACTTCTCAAGATGCAAATCTTCAGCTGCTACTAGACTTAAAATAGTTTTGATTGAAGTCATTTTAACAACGAGAGAAAATATATCATCAAAGTATATGCCCTTTTTCTATGCAAACCCCTTCACCACAAGTCTAGCTTTATACCTTTTTCTACCTCCATCTTCTTCCTTCAACCTATAAACCCATTTATTCTGCAATGTTGTTTTACCTGCAGGCAACCTGACTAAGTCCCAAGTCTGGTTATGTACTAAGGAGTCCATCATGGATTTCTCCCACTTCTTCCTGGTTTCTACTTACACTGCTTCTTCATAACATTTTGGTTCACCATAATCAGTCAACAATACATAATATAATGAAGGAGAGTATCAATTAGGGGGTCTACTTATCGTTGTAGATCTTCTAACATCACTTTCAAGCGTTTGAGGTGTTTATTGCTGTTGTGGTGGTTGTTGTTGTTTTGGCTGTTGACCATTATGATTTTCAGGCACCTTCACTTTTTCTGTGATCTCATCAAGCATTGTGTATTCTCTATTTTCCTTTTCCTGTTTCTTTTCCTACATCTGATCCTTATAAAAAACCTTTTCATTGAATATGACATCTTTGATCCTACTGATTTTTTGTTTTTCATAATCATAACAGTGATAACCAAAATCATTAACACCATATCCACTAAAGGTACATTTCTTTGAATTTTCCTCAAGCATTGTTCTATTTTCTTTATTAATGTGGAGAAAGGCTTCACAACCAAAAGTCTTTAAAAATGATTAGTTTACCTTTTTACTTGTCCATGCCTCCTCTAGAGTACCACCATCCAAGGAACTTGAAGGCCCTTTGTTTATTAGATAAACAATAGTATCTTTAGCATCTGCTCAAATTTGTAAAGGCAATCCTGCATGCAATCTCATGCACCTTGCATGCTCCATGATTGTCCTGTTCATCCTTTCTGACACACCATTTCCTTGTGGTGTTCCTGGAAGTGTCTTCTCTATGCAAATTCTATTCTCTGAACAATACCTATCAAACTCTTTGCTACAATATTCACCTCCATTGTCTGATCTGAGACACTTCATCCTTTCTCCTGTCTCATTTTCAATCAAAGCTTTCGATTTCTTGAAATTATCAAATACATCAGATTTATTTTGAATACAATAAATCCATGTGTTTTTTGTTGCATCATCAATAAAAGTAACATAATAACGAGATCCACTGAGAGATGATACCTAAGCAAGTCCCCATAAATCTGTATGCACAAGCTCTAATTTTTCACTCTTCTTTTCTTTCCCAACTCTAAGGAATCTAACTCTCTTCTGTTTTCCATAAACATGATTCTCACATAATTTTAAATCAACATGCTTCAAACCTAGCAACAAATTTCTTGAATGAAGAATCTTCATCCCCTTCTCACTCATCTGCGTGAGCCTATGATGCCACAATGTTGTATCTTCTCCTATAGAGGTTAAAGAATTAATAGAATTAGAAATACCATTGCATAAATACAATGTACCAACCTTTTCTCCTTTTGTTATTACCAGGGCTCCTTTAGTGACCTTCCAGGTTTTATCTGTAAAAGTTGTCACACAACCTTCACCTCCCAACTACCTTGTTGAAATCATATTTTTCTTTAGATCTAGAACATGCCTTACCTCCTTCAATATCCATTTATTTCCATTTTGTTGTTTTATGAAAACTGTACCCATTCCAATGATTTTACAGGGTTTATCATCACCCAATCGAACCTGTCCAAAATCACCTTGAACATAATGATGAAAATGTTTCTTATTAGGTGTGGCATGGAAGAAGCCCCTGAATCTACCACCCAAGAATCAATAATATTTTCTAATGAAAGAATCAAAGCATCTTGCAACACATCACTTGTCACATTCACTTTATGATTTTTTTCTTGTTGTGTGTCTCCTTCTTTTCCCTTCTGATACTTGCAATCTTTCTCCAAGTGTTCTTTCTCCACATTCCTAGCACACTATCCCTGATCTGGACTTGGATCTACCTTTCCTTAGCTTGCTACGATATCCTAGGCCCTTTCCTCTTTCCATTTTTCTTCCTCTAGTCCCTGCAGTCAAAGCATTACCTGATGTCTCACCGAAGCTCTTCCATCGCATTTCCTTGCTAAGGATTGCACCGACAGCATCATCAAACGTTAAAGTACTAGATCCAGAGACAGAGTTACTAATGACCATAACTAAATCATTCCAACTTTCTAGGAATGAGCATAGGAATAACAGAGCCCTAACTTCATCATCAAAAGTTACCCCTACAGAACTTAACTGATTGGTTACTCTATTAAATTCATTTAAATGATCAGCAGCAGAACCACCTTTTGACATATTCATACTAAATAAACGCTTCATAAGAAATAACTTATTTGAGGTTGAGGGTTTTTCGTGTAGTTTGGAAAATGCCGACATTAAACCCTATGTTGTCATTTCCTTTGAAATATTAAAGGCTACTGACGTCGCTAAGCATAGCTCTATTGTTCCAAGTGCCTTTTTGTCGAGAATATCCCATTCTATGTATGTCATACTCATCAGCTTCTTTGTCTTTCTGCTCAATGGTAGGTATAGATCTTTCTGATGTAGATAATCTTCCATCTGCATCTTCCATAGCTGGTAGTTTTGGCCGTTAAATTTTTTGAACCTAAATCTACCATATTCTGCCATTTCTCCCACTCGAACTAGAAACCCTTCTCTCCTACGAGTTTATCAACCAAATAGACCTTCGGCTTGGATACCAGTTGTTAGAAAATTATATATTACAAAGCAATGGAACACATCAAATATATTGCAGAAATATAAACACAGAAAACACATAAAAAAGAGAGACACGGATATACGTGGTTCACCCAATTTGGGCTACATCCATGGAGAAACAGTCAGTCCTTCCTTTTAAATTTTCCAGCAAATTGAAGAGATAAAACCTACAATATATCCATTGTAATTCCCTCTTCACTCTCACAAAATCTCCTCTCTCTTTCTCACTCAAAATACAGCTCTACCTAGATGCAATAAAATTCCCTAATATATACCTAGGGGTTTCCTTCTAGGGCAGAAAACCTTAAATTAAACATAACTTCTACTGTGAGATCTCCGCCTAATGGATGGCCTAGATTGGGTATGAAATTACAACATTTCACAAGGAAATTTTACATCTATTTTTAGCTTTGTGGGCGCTGCCCCCAATCCCCTGCCACAAGCAGGCTCCAAATAATTGTCGTTTCCCCCCCAGACCCCCTAGTGGCGCACATTTACGAGCGGTATTGTCGCCACATTACAAACTCGAGTCCAAGGTGGTGATACCTTTGTATAAAGAAGATAATCAGGCTCCACAACCAACACCATTAACTTTCGGCTTCCCCCAACCAATTCCCAATACCATCAAACATAAAAGGAAAGAAGAAGAAATAAACAAGAAGAAAACCATGAAAAAAAATAGCAATATGACACCACGAAAAAAGTGGCATGGTCATGAACTAGACTCAAGTAGCTACAAATCAAGTAGAAACAAATCAAAAATAACCAAAGTCACAAAAATAACAACAAACACCATGACTCAATCCCCATGGGTTCCAAATAATTCCAAGGGAAAGCTCAACCCAAGCCTTCTTCAAAATTTCTTGGCGGTCTCTTTTTCCATGCAATCTGTTACATTGTACTTCCATAAACAAACAATTGTCAGTCTATAAATAAATATAACAATATACCAGTTACCTTGCCTTGATGTGCCAAGTACGTTGCCTTGTAACTGAACACATCCATGCCATCTCTCAATGGACTCCAATTCCCTTGATGAATCCATCTATAACTAGAAATCAATTTTTATACATGTCAATTACATGTTCATGAATATAGCACATAGCCACAAGTTGTCATCCAGATTCAAGGTTAATAAGACCTCCTATATGCAAAGCACTCATTCGTTTGGAATTGTGGTTTCCAAACATAGCCAAAATAATTCTTACACAATTCCTTTCTTTTACCTTTTACCTTGCGAAAATTGAGTCTTATTATGTACTATCACATCACCAAATTTTAGTTATATAAACAAATCAACTTTTACATTGTCATGTTAATACCAAGCATGTTGCGCTACAATTGTTCACACATGTCAGTCACCTATTCAAAATTCGAAGACATCGTATCTATTAATTTGAAATCAGTCTTTACCAACACTAGTACAAAATGACTAATTAGTTACTAGAAAAATGACTAAAATTTTCATATAAACAACCATTTTTCAGTTAGTGACAATAGTGACTAATTTATAGTATCTTATAATGTGACCAATTTTTAGTAGTATTTAACTTAGTCATTAATTAGTTGTCTCAATTTTATCGTCTAGTAATATATTTAGTCATAAATTTGGTCATTAATTTAGTCATTGATTTAGTCATTAATTGTCACAATTAATGATCAATTACACAACAAAATATACTACTACATGATCACCCAAGAAAACCAATTAATGACCGAAGAAATATGACCAAAATGTTGGTCGCATTATAAGATAATATAAATTAGCTACTAATAGTCATATATATGCAAATTTTAGCCATCGTTTGAAACCAATTAATGACCAAAGACATATGACTAAATTTCGGTCATGTTATAAGATATTGTAAATTAGTTACTGATAGTCATATATATGAAAAATTTAGTCATCATTTTTAATCACAAATTTATCATTTGCAATAGCCATTTTTTTTTGTAGTTTAATATTCATTATATAAATAACTAATATAGTAGTTCATATTCATTTCATTTGCTTTCATTAATAATCATTATAAACAACTAATTTAGTCATCGTGTTAGTGTCAGTATTTGCATACTCCCATCAATGATTAAAAATCTTCTTTTCATATCATATTAGGGCCCCACTTTGAAATTTTTGTCATTCCACTAGGTCGTCATGCAAAAATTTGGTCATTGAAGGTTGAATTAGAGTTTCCTTTAATCTTTTTAGAAATTTACCCCTTGCTAGCTCATTTCAACCTTGCTGAGTATCCATTGTCCTTAAATTTAATGACATCATGCCATCACATTAGTCATGTAATCTTGAAATTCAGTCCTTCAAGGTCTCATTAGGTCTTTTATGTTTTTTCAAGGTTTTATTAGGTCATTAGGGTTTCCAAGGTTCCAATAAAACTCCATTCCATTGCATAAGACCAGCAAGTAAAGGGTGATCAAGTAATATCTCTTCACCATGTGAACATGATTTGTAAAGAGAAATGCTTATTTCATCATGTAATTGTATGTTCACTATATGTAATAAGTATTATTCCTAAGCTGCCAACTCAATCTCTATATGCCAACTTCATTAAAGCAAAGTCAAATTCAAAGAGTTCTCAAAGAACATCAAAATATCAATTTGTCAAAGGAAATAGTCAAGTGAAACGGCAAAGCTTCAAAAGGTTAAATGAATTCCAAAGGGAGTTATCTTCCCAAGGGTGCCTAAATCATCATTTTCCACAAGCACTAAACCCTAATTTCCTTCCCACTAAACTAGGGTTGGCTATGCAATCATAGATATCTTAGTAGAGGAGGCATAAGGGAGGTCATTTCAGAAAGTATGAGGCCATTTCAACTCATAAACATCATGTCTCCATCATTTTTCAAGAAGTCATTCCAAGAGCCAAATCATTTGCCACACATAGGGTCAGTTTTTCTTCAAACTATGTTTCAGACCAAATAAGGATGAATTTGGAAAATGGGAGAGAGGTTTTTGTCCATCATAGTCCAAGGATGAAAACTCTCCTTCACTTACACATGTGTCATGGTTTTGGAGAAACTACAAAAATACAGTTGCTACAAGAGAGTTGTTGCACTTTTGGAATGACCTTGGAAAAATAATTTATTCTTCTATCTTTAGTGTCCAAATTAATTTCTTGATGAGTCAAATGATAACTAGACAGAAGGAGATTTCCAATGAGTTATCATGAGCTCAATTTTGAGTTTAGTAATACCTCCAAAAGTTTCCTGCAAGATCACACTTCATTTTTTCACCCTCATTCTACACGTTTTGACCAATCTTGTGAGAATTGATGTTTGAGGGGAAATAATTGATAATTTTCAATTCTTGATAGATCCGTTGTGTAGCCAAGAGAGATATCCTTCCAATGAGATATCATAGGCTCAATTTTGACTTCAGGAAGTCACTCAAAAGTCGATTTGAAGTTGGCGTTGCACACTTCTTTCTAGTGCTATGCACTTGCCCAGAAATCAACAACATGGTCAAATGTGCAGCATCCTAGGTGCTGCACACCTTTTTTGGGCACTTTTTGAAGAAATGGAGACCAAAAATGGATGCAGAATGAAAAATTCATATAATAAAACCATGTTTCTAGCCTTATTTTTCAAAACTGGATGGTGAAAAGGGAAAAAAATAAGCAAAAAATCATGTTTCTGCCTCATTTTTGGCCCAAGCGCTGTGCACTTGACCAGTCTTGGGAGAATGAATTTTTGGTGAGTCAACTCAGGTCCATTTTTAAAAATAATGGCAATTTTGGAAACTATACATGATACACTTTCGAATGAGTTATCATGGGCTCAATTTGGACACTGGGAAGGCAGCCAAAAGTTGGTATGAAGATGGCATTGCACACTTAACACTATGAGGGCACACTTGATAGAAAGATGGCGCATTAACAATTTGCCTGATTTTTCATTGTACTTCTCTAGATTTTATTTTCCCCTATGGGAATCAACTTTTTACAGATGTAATTGATATGGTAAATGTAATTATGGTCTTTTAATATTACCTAGGGGTAAATACATTAGGTAAATATACTTCATCAAGTCAAATGAATCATCTTCAATGTAATTAGGGATGAGTCACTTTGACCACCCTACACTATAGCTATCAGTTCATATTTTGGTGGAATTTCTCCTCCTCTTATGGAGCCGACCCCTGAGGTTGGGAGGAGTTTGTTTTGGTGTCTATATCTTCCCTTTCTTCACTTTTTTTTTAGGTTGGACTCAGTTTCATGTTGTACTAGTGATCATAAACACTATTATATCATATTTTTGCCAATATTAATAGACGAGTTGCAACTATTTCTTTGGGATACATGTGGTATGGATTTTTAGCATCGTTTCTTCTTTGTTGTCAGTTGTATGAAGGCTTTGTAAGCTCATAAACCAGTTCATGTCTGTTATATGGTAATTTTCAAGTTGATAGACATAATACATGTTTATTCATGCTCTGTTTTGGGAAAGTTATCATAATTTGTCCATTTTTCTTCAGTTTAGGAAGAATACATCTCCTATGTTCTTCCTAACTCCTCATCGGTATTAAACCATCTCATCGAATCACCTTTTAAGTGCTAAACCTTTTGCCTACCTTGTCCCTTTGAATGTCTATAATCATATCTCATTTTCCCTGACCTAGCCTCTTTGACCTAATATCCTCATCCAGCAATAACCCCACCAATTCAAATCAAAACAACCTCTGCACTTTATACCTAGCCTAAAACCCTAATCCATCCAGCCCTCTTGGCTATGATTCTTCGAAGAGAGCCCTTTCCAACCTGGTAGGGCTAGCTACCAAGTCAAAATATTGGTCTGTGGTTACCTCAGCTAGACTCTTCCTCAGCCTTGGGGATTCTGAGGAGTGATAACACATCGTATATTCATTTTATTTGTGTTTCTCATTAATCAATATAAACTACTAATTTAGTAGTTTTAGATTGATTTTATGTGTTCATTATTAATCAACATAAATTAATTGGTATGGTTTTGCGACTAAATTTAGAAAATGTCATACAATGTGCATGTTCATCTAATATGAAAACGTAAAGTTACATATGTTAATTATGATACTAAATAATATCAAGTACAGCTATAAATAATTTCAACAACATAAATTATATTATATGAAGTGTCAAGTATTACAATATGAGTTTCCAACTTAATATTGGTTGGACTACAATTTACACATGAAATATTGTTTCATCACTTCAAAACATTATCATTGTGTTGCCTAGCCATTGCAGGTGAATTCACCAACTCTAAATACTTTACCATCAGTATATATGTGTGTCTCATGCGAGATATTGGCTTTAGGGGTATCACTAAACCAATTCTCTTCTCTCTCTACTTTTGCGTTTGATGCTGTAATGTTATTGTTCTCTTTTTTCAATTCCTACTTCTCGCCATCAATATTGAATTCCTCTTCTGAAAATGAAAGAAGATACAATGTAAGGTATGAGACATGACATACATTGAACACTATAATATAGATTGTAAAGGATTTATACAACATATACCTCAACATCAGCAATTTTAATGCCATTTTTCCCTATAAAAGCAAGAAACTTGAACAAGTTTTCTTCAATTGGGTGATAGTGGCCACTATGTGGCCAAATGACCTGTATAAAAAAAATAAATAAATAAAACATCACCATAGAAAAAAACTTTAGGAACTTAGTATTCAACCTTCAACAAAAGCTTAGGCACAATCGTGCCAACTAAGTTACATGCTAAAAAATTCATGTTGTACATAACTTTTGAAAACAAATGGAAAGAAAAAAACAACATATAACAAATAGTATATGAAAATTGGTTGGAAAATTGCATCATATAAGGAAAAATTTCTCCTATGGTTGCCCACAAATGTTTCATATATTGGCTCCTCCACAAAATTCATTGTAAATGATTACCAAAATTGGACTTCTCACTAGTACAAAATGGATAATTAGTTACTAAAAAAATGACTAAATTTTTCATATAAACAACCATTTTTTAGTCGGTGACCAATAGTAGCTAATTTACAGTATCTTATAATGCGACCAACATTTAGTCAATTTTAGCTTAGTCATTAATTGGTTGTCTCAATTTCATCATCTAGTAGTATATTTATTCATAAATTTAGTCATTGATTTAATCATTAATAGCCACAATTAATGACCAGATATACAAAAAAAATATTACTATATGCTCACCCAAGAAAACCAATTAATGACCAAAGAAATATGACCAAATTGTTGGTCATGTTATAAGAAACTGTAAATTAGCTACTAATAGTCATATATATGTAAATTTTAGTCATCGTTTGAAGCCAATTAATGACCAAATAAATATGACTAAATTTTGTTCATGTTATAAGATACTATAAATTAACTACTAATAGTCATATATATGCAAAATTTAGTCGTCATTTGTATTCAAAAAATTATCATTTGCAATAGTCATTTATCTTCTTTTGGTAGTTTCTTATTCCTTATATAAATGACTAATTTAGTAGCTTACATTCATTTCATTTACTTTCATTAATAATCATTATATGCAACTCATTTAGTCGTATATCATTTTATTTGTATTCATAATTAATGAATATAAACTACTAATTAGTAGTTTTAGATTAATTTTATGTGTTCATTATTAATCAACATAAATTAATCAATATGATTTTGTGACTAAATTTAAAAAAAAAAAATCATACAATGTGCATATTCATCTAATATAAAAACGCAAATTTAGATATGTTAATTACAATAATAAACAATATCAAGTGCAACTATAAATAATTTGAACCACATAAATTATATTATATAAAATGTCAAATATTACAATATGAGTTTCCAACTTAATACTGGTTGGACTACAATTTACACATGAAATGTCATTTCATCACTTCAAAACATTATCATTGTGATGTCAAGGCATTGCAAGGGAATTCACAAATTTTGAAGACTTGACCATCATTTTCTATGTGTGTATCTTATTCAGTATATTGGCTCTAAGGGTATCAATAAGTTGGTTCTCTTCTCTCTCTCTTTTCGCATTTGTCCCTCCAATGTTATTGTTCTCTTCTTTCATCAATTCTTGCTTCTTACCATCAATATCGAGCTTTGAGTTACTTTTCTGAAAACAAAAGAAAATACAATGTAGAGTGTAATAAATTAAAGACAATTAACACTACAATATAAACTAAAGTAGACAATAAAATATGTATAACACATATACCTCAACATCAGCAATGTCAAAGCCATTTTTCCCCATAAAATAAAGAAACTTGAACAAGTTTTCTTCAGTTGGGTAATAGTGGCCATTATGTGGCTAGATGACCAATATAAAAAAAGCAAATAAACCATCACCATAGAAAATAACACTTTAGTGACTTAGTATTCAACGTCCAGGGAAATCTTAAGGTACAATCATGTCAACTAAGTTACATGCTAAAAATCTCAAGTTGCAGATAACTTGTGAAACAAAATAATATGAGGTATGATCTCTAACCCTTGTTGTTTTATTCGCAACATCATTTCATTCTCTAAAGCATGAACTTGGTCAAGTATATAAACAACATGTGCTCAAATAAAAACACCAACGTAAAATTTTCTAGTAGTCATGAAAATTGTTTAACACAAAAAAACTAAAAGGATTTCAATCAATATTGTGTAATACTAATTTCATCTTCAACCTTTAGTTGTTGTTTAAATGGACATGATACTAAGTATTTTCAATTTCATAGTTAAAATAAAAAACAAAATCAAAAGAAATGTTGAAAATACAATCAAACAATAAAGAGAGGATATCATGGAATGGACATTGCAATTATAAAAAGATTGTTTACTTGTCCATTGATGTCTTGTTTGACATTCCTAGAACATTTTCTTACACAAAATAACCAGTGAGATGAAATAATCACAACATTAAAAACCATAGGAATCCATACTAGAAACATTTCCAAAGTCAATGGTTCAAATGCCTAAAGGATCTCTAATAGAAAATGAATCATATCCAAGTCATGCTTTGCATTGTCTCCCCATCCTTTTTCCAATCATATTTCTTGTAACCTACCCACACCAGAGTCAAGTAACAATCAAACGAAGGCATTAACAATTATTTTTATATTTTATATCCATAAAATTTGAATCTGAATATATTTTAACACAAAATAGTTATAATACTATTATTATATTCAAGTTTTGGATGTTGTCTAAATGGATATGATACCAAGTATTTTCAATTTTATAGTAAAAAGACAAAATAAAATCAAAGTAAAATCTCAAAATACTATCAAACAATAAAGAGGGGATATCGTGATATGGGCAGTGCAATTATAAAGAACATATTACCTATCCACTAGTGTTTGGTATTCCTAAAATTGCTTGCCCAAAATAACCACGAGGTGAAAGAATCCAAAATTAAAAAACATAGGAATCCTTCCTAAAAACATTTCCAAAGTAGATGGATCAGGTGCCTAAATTATCTCCAAAAATAAATGAATCATATCCAAGACATTCTCTACATTGTCTCCCCATCCTTTTTCCAATCTTATTTCTTGTAATATGCCCACACTAGAGTCCAACAACATTCAAATGAAAGATTTTATATTTTTGTTAAAAAAAATTGGAGATTTGTCAAGCATGCTAACTGCATAGTACATATATTGTTTTCAAAAATATATCCATAAATACGATGGATATTACTCGTAAATATTTGCAGAATATTTGTCGAGATGGAAACAGGTACGACGTGGGAGTCCTAGTTGTGTGAGTAGTTTAGATGGACCAAGTATTCCATATCTAGACATTAGATGTTTCATTAACATATTTTGTTATATCCAAAATAATTGTTTTTATAAAATGTATTTCACCTATCAAATTACCACACAAACATCCTAGTACATAAAAAATATAAGAGGAAATGGATATATAAAGCTAACAACAATAAACCAAAGCATTTTTTGTGATTAAATCATATTTGTTTTGTAAGACAAATTCTTCCAACTGTTACAAAATATAATTCTTGTTAAAGAATCACAGAACTACCACCACACAAACATAAATGAAAAGACCAAAACAAAAAAATGTATGGATGAGTTTAAAAGCTAAATAGACCAAGTACAACATGTGTGGTGGGTCTTCACAATCCCAGAGGAAATAACATAGCCTATTATGCAACCATAGTCTATCTGTTAGACATTTTGGAGGTTTTCTTAGGCCTATTTTTTGGTCTCATTTGCCCAAAATCTAGGAAGGATTTGCTGGAATCACAAATTTGAGTTGTGAAATCTCCACAATCCAAGTGCCTGAGGGGTTTTTCAGGGTGTTGAATCCATAGATGTATTCAAAAACCTAGTTTTAACAACACAAATCAAGATTTGGCCAACAATGTTTTCACTAGATTTCGGCTAAAAACTCCAAAATGTCTAATAAACAACACCTAATACACATGGGGTCGATGAAATATTTTTAATAATCTTGTCATAAAAAAAACAATTGACCACTCCAATTAAGAAAAGTATATATAAAAGGCTCTCCTTTCCATAATGAAAAAACATTCTCTCTTTTCAAATGAATTTGATTCTTTCAAGTGAGAAATGAATGAGGAGGCATATCATTGGGCTATGTTAGCTTCTGTATTTTAGCCCTAGAAAATTATTAGAAGGTGAGGTGATGGAATTTAGATTGATCCCCTAAATTCAAAATAAAGTGAATATTAATGTGCAAAACAATCAATATGAAGTACTCAATGCGAACACGCCAGCCAAAAACCTTGAATGGCAGTGCAAGGAGCTCCATTCACCAGAGCTTGGAACATTATTTAAAGGAAGGGTGATGGATTTTAGAATTACCCCATAAATTAAAAATAAAGTGGATACTAATGAGCACAACAATCAATACGAAGTATTATATGCAGACAAGCCAACCAAACACCTTGGAAATGGTAGATCAAGGAGCTTCGTTTAAGGGTTGTTTGCAATGGAAAAATTTAGGTTGGGTTATGGTTCTATGTTTTCTTTTTTATGGTCTCTATAGGTGTTTTGGTACTCATTGGTTTGTATCACTTATATATTTTAGTGCCTTATAGAGGTAACCTCACTACTCTCCTTATTCCTTCACCTCAAGTTGCTCCTGTTGCACCCAAAACATATGTGTTTAAAGATGGAAGGCGGAGGTTCAGACAGGCTTCAGCACATCAAAAATTAGAGAAATCTAAGTGGGAAGTGTTAGTGGCTCAAGGAATATACCACTCTTGGATGTTTGCAACTTCTTCCTTACATTCCAATTCCAGAAACATGGTAAGGCATGTCCTCAAACTCTAGTTTTTTTCCTTCAAAAATTTTGTTTGTGGTTTGGTAGTTTACAATTTCTCTGATTTATGGAAGGGATCAAAGTTTGTTTCACTCAATCACCTTATGCCAAGCTATAAATTTTCCTGTATCTAGATTCAGTTTGAATGGTCGAGGGCTACAAGGTGTGTTTCCTATTTTAATAACATTAATGTCTACTACTCATAATAGAAAACTCTTGTTCATAAAAACTCACCAGACACTCTTTTTGCACCAAGCTTACAGGAATTTGGGGCAGAGTTGCTATGGAAAACAATGATTTGAAAGAAATTTGGAGAGTCTTACACTGTCACGAAGAGATCAATCAAGCCAATTGCAATACTTTGATGGAAGTTTCCTAAAATTTCTAATTTGGAACAAGCATGAACCACACACAATGCCAATGTAATGGTCATAAAAATTCCCCATAATCAGAGATTGGATACAAACAAGTGATTTCATAATTGATGTTTGTCTTGATAGGGGAAAAAATCAAACAAGTAAATTTTCTAAGGATTACCTTCCAAGGATTGAACCAAATTTCATAATTGATATTTGTCTTGACAGGGATTTCAGAACTTTACTCTATGTTGGCTCTCCTACCCTGTGTTGGGAGCATTCTAGTTTTCCCTACACATCCCACAACCTAGGTTGTGTTTACAAGAAAGGATATCTATAGATAGATCATTTCATCAAGAGCCAAATCTGAAATTATAGCCACCTCAGAGATTGAATAACTACATAAAAGATGCCACTAATATACTAGTTTATTGTCTCTAAAACTAAGCTTCATTAAAAAATATTGGTAAGGTACATGCTAAAAACCTCAATCATTATTTTGTTGTGTCCATCACTTTCAACAGTAATTACTTGAAGCAGCCCAAATGGTCCACCTATCAACCCATCACCCTGCCATTCCATCAATATTGTTATTGATCTGAAATATTGTGGGACTTGCAAACCAGTGATTGATGGCATAGGCACATCTATGATGAAGAGGAATGAATATTTTGAGGATTAAACTGACTAACCTATGAAGGCTAGGAAATAGATGATGATAAGCCCTATCCTTGAGAAGAACCACTACTATCTTAGGTGCTTTTGTGAATGGAATATGATGTTATCCCTAAGGTATACTTGGTAGCGTGTATAGAATTAAAGAAGAAATACCCCTAGGTCCATTTGTAGTTTGTTTCATTGGAACCCAATTTCTAGATTCATGGTTAGTTTCTCTGTTACCTAAACTTGCAACAAACTAGGTATTAATAGCAATACCCATCATCATATTCTTTTACTAGCTTCTTCTTGCTGAGAAGATAAAAGATCCCTTACACCAACATTGGAGCTGGAAGCATTGCCATATCTATGCATACAACTTTCATTCTATCCAACTGAATGAAAAGTCCTCCGTATACCAAACACACATGAAACATACTAGGTTAGTTCTATCATTCCAACAAATATTATAGAGTAAGCATCACTATCATCTTTTCATTTGCATTTGTTTACACACAACACTATTTATTTGCTCTATTTTTAAGTCATTTGATTTATGATGAGCTTTCCGTTCAATCTTGATATACATACTATTCAAAGTCGGTTACTTTTTGAACCTGCTCATATCTTGGGTTAATGCTTTAAATTTTTTTGTTGATTGGCATTTGGTCTAGATGTAGGCTAGTGGGAGTTTGCCACACCTTTCCTAGCTTCTATTCTCAGCGCAATATTCCTTTATGGACTCTATTTGAGAATTCCTAGAGTGATTTGTTCCCAAGTTTTGATCGATCCTTTTCCAGCCAAAACCTTGGTGGTTTTTGTTAGGAAAGAGGCTATTAATTTTGTTAAGACTTGTGATGATGTTATAGTGTATTTCTGTTAGGAGAGTATGGTGCTTTCAGTTTAAGGCCTCTATGATATTTTATTCTCTCTAAATAATTTTTTCTTCTTAGTATTAAGGAAGATATAGCTAACATTCAATTCTTGTATCTCAAACCTTACAAATCATAGAAGCTCTGAGGATGCAAATGGAGGTATAAATAAGGTTTCACGAATAGTTGAACGAAAGGGCTATATTTCCCTTTTTTCTGGCTTGCATTCTTTGTACATGATTCTACTACATTGTTATGAAGTCCAAACTTCAAAATGTCACATTGATTTTGAGCCTTTGTTTTTAGCATGTTCAAAGACACTTGCACCTTCATATAGAATCATGGGGAAAGTACTTGCAGTCAATTCTAAAAAAAGCAAGGGAAACTCTTGTAGGTTATAAAGTGGGTTCAATTGGATTGGAAAATACTCATGACGAACTTTATGAGTTGACCACAAAAGTGAAAAGTGAGTGGACACGTGTTTCATTATTGGGTTGTTCCTCCATATTTCTATATTCATTTCCCCCTTTGACTCCTTTCTTAGATAAAAATCAGACCCACAAGAACACAAGGAGCACAGAAAGAGCCACTCCCATTGTAACCATTGCACCAATCAGGAGTCCATTCAAGTACTGTGCCAATGTCCTAGCATGCGCTGCTGAAATCCAATGGGTTCCTTGCATTATGAATATTTTATCATATTAGTATAAAGAATACAAAATTCAAATTACCTAAATGAAATAAATGCATATAATCATTATTAAAGTCTATTTATAAACGTATTTATTTTAAAACATTTCTCCCTTCCTTGCATTATGAATATTTTATTGGATTAATAGAAAGAATGCATATTTCGAATAACCTAAATGAAATACATGCATAAAGTATCACTTAAGAATGGGATTTTGGAGATTTTCCCTATTCAACGTCCATGACATTGTCATCATCATCAGACTTGGGTACTAATGCAGGGAAACTCAAGCATATTCTTAAAAATCTTTTCAATTTGCAGGCCGCATAAATCTAGGTTACCTATAAATATTCATATTCCAATGCCCAAAAGATACCTTTTGATGCACAAAAGGAGCTAAAGATATTATTTTATCTAATGACGGTTTATCATGTATGGCCTTTTTTGAACCAACCATTTTGGGTGGTACTCGAGGAAGTTGAATTGCTATACATGTTCAGATACTTCATCATTATATAGAGAAACTAGAGCCTTCAAGAGACCCCTTATCAAATGAGGAGCCTTGTCAATTATCTTCAGATACTTCATCATCACCATCCTTATATTGTTTCCAAGGCTAGAGAGTTGGCCATGAGCAACAAATTTTGTATTCTTGTGCAGGGACTCTACAAAGTGTGCTCAGGAATTTTAGTTTTATGTCATGGAAGGCACCTGAAGGGAAGCAAGGCACGCTCCTATCACAGAGTATCCCCGCTATCAAAATTGATATTATATTTTTACAGTTATTAAAATTTATTGATGTTTTCTTTAGATCATTATTGCATAGTTGTCACAAAGGATATTGTCAATATACTACCCTGAGGAAGTGCCAAGAGTGATAGTTCCTGGAGAAACCCCTTGGGATGTTTCCTGATTTATCAATAGTGTGAAGAATCTATTTTCTAGATGTTACTCAATGACCATTATGTTTGCTAGCAGCTAGAACCATATGAGGCTTTTTTTTATACTCAAAATAATACTGATAGAAGAATTTAATAGTGGGAATGGGTATCCCAATCCTTAGCAATTCCCAAATGAATTGTTGGTGAAAATTTTTAACATTATTGAGTGGGATGATATTTGAGATGGTGGTCAAGATATCACTCCTTGGAAAATAGAAATGAAAAGTCATATACACTATATTATGCAAGTATTTACTTTGGGAAATCTTTAGAAGCAGGTGGTTAGTCAAATGGAGAAACCTAGATTTTTCATGTAATCACAATTGAGATTGGATACATACACGTGGACCAAGTACACTTCAAATCACAAGGAATTCTTGTGGGGTTCCACCTTATTATTTTACCTTTTATTCCTTGTTTCCCACTTCAGATTTGTGTTTTCATGCATCCTAAATTACACCTTGTGGGCTCCACTTTACTGTATTTTTTGAATTCTATTGCAATTTTCAATCAACATTTAGCCCCTTTTCTCAACTTCTTATCTTGGTTTTTGGGATTTCCTTGTAAAGTCACTTCTTCCAATATGGTTCATGTCTCTATGCCTCTATCACGTGCATCAGAATGTGGCTGTTAGTAGCTTCTTATGATTCATGTAGGCAACAAATATATTGGATTTTTGGGCACAAGAAATGTCATGTTTGATTTCATAAAGAAACTTCCCTTTTGGGGGATTCCTTAGTCATTTTAAGGACATGCTTCTCTTACATTCCTAAATATCTTCTTTGAACTCTATTATATATTCTTACAAACTCTTGATTGTTGGCTTCTCCTAAATTTGATTTCTCTGTTTCTCTCCCACTTTTCAAGTACTTTATTTTGGCATTGGAAAATAAAAATCATTGTTCTAATCCATATAATAGATATTAATAAACTTGGGCTCATGTGTAGAAGGAAGGCCAACATACCTGGAGCTAAGTATCCAAGTGTGCTTGCAACAGTGGTGGTTACATGTGTTTTTTCATCTTCCAAGAGCTTTGTAAGACCTCAGTTTGATACATGTGCCTCCGACCTTTTATCAATGAGTGTATTGCTAGACTTTATGTCATAGTGGATAATTCTAGGGTCATAGTCATGATGCAAGTAAGATAGCCTTCAACCTGCTCCAAGTTCTATATTCAGTCAGGGCAGCTAGTGTAAATGTGGAGTAGGTGGTTTGCAGTATGAAAAAAATCAAAAAACTTATAAGTAGGCATACATCATGGTTGCAAACTATGGCATGAATAAAAATATTCATCTAATTTTCACAGTACTAACCATTGATAAAATTATCTAATCTTTCCATGAGTAAGAAATCATAGATAAGAATTTTAGATGAAGGAGATTTACAATAACCCTAAAAATTAACAATATTCTTGTGATTAATGCTTCCCAAAATCTCTAACTCCCTCTCAAATATCCAATTTTATCCTACACCACACTTCTCAATTTTATTCATTGCAAATATGTTGTTATTGTTATCACCAACTTGTACACAGTTCCAAATCCCCTAGAACCAATGATGTCAGTGTCATCAAGCATCTCTATATTTTTTATAATATCCTCAAATGTGTATGTAAAATCTCCATGCAATGTAACAAACTACATTTTGAAAGAGGCATTTTCATCTATCACAATCTAGCGTTTGGAAAATTGCCAGAGAAGTGAATGGTTTGTGAATATCACTCCTTAAATCTTTCTTAGAACATAAAAATTGATTAAAGAGAACAATTTTGTTGATATATATATATATATATATATATATATATCATTTCAAAATTTCCAAGTGAATACATGTTTGGTTCTTGGACAGTTGCTCCATCATTCTATATTCCTTTTCCTCTTTGACTCCTTTCTTAGATAAAAATCAGACCCACAAGAATACAAGGAACATAGAAAGAACCACTCCCATTGTAGCCATTGATCCAATTAGGAGTCCATTCAAGTACCCTGCCAATGTCCTAGTATGCTTTGCTGAAATCCAATGGGTTCCTTATTATCAATCTTAAATTTTATTCATAAACATAATTATTGTACAACATTTTTTTCCTTCCTTGCATTATGAAGACTTTATTAGATTAGTAGAAAGAATACAAAATTCAAAATACCTAAATGAAATAAATGCATATAATCAGTCTTAAACTTTATTCATAAACATATTGCTTTTACAACATTTCTTCCTTTCTTGCATTATGAAGATTTTATTGGATTAATAGAAAGAATGCATAATTAAAATCATCTAAATGAAATACATCCATAAAGTATCACGTAATAATGGTATTTTGGAGATTTTCCTTGTTCAACATCCATTACATTGTCATCATCATTAGATTTGGGTACTAATGCAGGGAACTCAAGCATATTCTTACAAATATTTTCAACTTGCAGGCCACATAAATCCAGGTTACCTATAAATTTTCATATGCCAATGCCCAGAAGGTAATTTTTTATGCACAAAAGCAGTAAATATATTATTTTATCTAATTTCAGCTTATCATGTATGTCCTTTTTGGAACTAGCCTTTTTGGGTGGTACTGGGGAAGATGAATTGCTATATATGTTCAGATACTTCATCTTTATATAGAGATGCCAAAGCCTCCAAGAGACCCCTTATCAAATCAGGAGTCTTATCAACTGTCTTCAGACACTTTATCTACACCATCCTTATATTGTTTCCAAGGCAAAAGACTCATCCATGAGAAACACATTTGTGATTCTTGTGTAGGGACTTGAAGTGTGCTCATGAATTTTAGTTTTATGTCATGGAAGGTGCTTCAAGGGAAGGAAGACATGCTCTTATAACAAAATATCCCTACTATCAAAATTGATATTATATTTTTACAGTTAGTCAAAGTCATTGATGTTTTCATTAGATCATTATTGCATAGTTATCATAAAGGAAATTCTAGATTTAAGACATCTTTGGTTTATATATTCTAATTTAATAACTGGAGAACCCACAATAAAAACCATTTTTCGTCAACATTTCAAATCCCACCATCATCAGGACATTCTTGAATGATGATAGTAGAAGAGCTTGAATGGGGTTATTAAATAGTTTTTAAGAGTTTGTAGAGAAAAGATTTAAATGAATGTCCGTTGTTTTAATCAATTTTTTTAATTTTATTATTATCCTTATTATTTTGTAATTTAAACTAATTTTAAAGTAATTTTCAAAAGATTATTTATTAATGTATAATAATTAAAAATACTTGATTGTTTAATCTTTGATTATTTAATCTTTACTACTAAATGTTTAAATTTATTATTAAGAGTTTAATACAGTTAATAGATTCAATAGTAGATCCAAATAATAATTAATCAAAATTATTATAATAAATATTTATTTACATTAAATATTAGTATTAATATTCAATATATATTAATAATAATAT